>PVIY010001684.1:0-144794 GCA_004026745.1 Myrmecophaga tridactyla | reverse complement strand
GAGTAGATACCTAGCAATGGTATTGCTGGGTCATATGTCAAATCTATATTCAGCTTTTTGAGGAACCGCCAAACTGCCTTCCACAGTGGTTGCACCATTTGACATTCCCACCAACAGTGAATAAGTGTGCCTCTTTCTCCACATCCTCTCCAGCACTTGTCATTTTCTGTTTTGTTGATAATGGCCATTCTGGTGGGTGTGAGGTGATATCTAAGAATGAATATAATATTATTGATCGAAGCAATGGTAGTTACAAAATAGGATAGTTAGAGCACATATGACTTCTGTGGTGTTTTTGTTGTTACTTATAAAAATAAAAATAAAAAAAATCAGTCAACTGGTTTTATTCCTGAAACATGAAGAATGTGTTGTTATCATAGCTATTTTTTCTTTTTCTTCAGATTGAATGAACTTACTATGTACAGACATGTTCATATCAATAAAGTGAAATGGAACCTAAGGCATTTTCTCAAATGTTTCTCATCTTTTGAAAAGTTAAAATAGAGTTAAAATTCATTTTTTTGCCAGATATAAATTACACATTTTACCATCAGAAATATATTTCATAATCTTGGTGCTTTTCTACTGCAGAGAGAATTACAAATCCATTGCTCTTTCCAATATAAAGAATCCACTAAAGGAAATTTTTTCACACTATTTTCGGCTTTACTATTACCTCCATAGATTTTGCCCTTATGAACTTGGTCAATTATCTCAGACATTAATTGTCTCAGAAACTAATTGTTTCAGGTTTTCGTATGTTAACATTTTAGAATCAGATCAGTGAACTAAGTTGCTCACTGGATAAATTTTTAAAGGGATCAAAGATTTTAATCATTCTTCCTATAAAGGATATTTCCAATAGGGTAAATCAAAAGGATAAATTGAATGTAATGCTATGAAAAAAATCAAATACAGGCACAGTCAATTTAAATAATAATGCAACTATTAAACTATAATTCATAGAACAAGATTCCATTTCCACTGCACTTGTGGATTAATCAGGAAAAAATTTGAATTGTATTTAAACCATTTGGTGGTTTTAAGGAATCTGAAATTAATAATTGAGATTTTTTAAAACATAGAAATGTAAAATGGGAAGATCTAAAAGTTTCCCCCTGACAATTTCAAAAATTTATTTTGTAGCCATTTGTTTATACCTGCCCTACTATAATTGTTGAAGTCATGAAAAAATAAATATTGATATGTAAAGAAAATGAAATAGCTGGTCCAATTGTTTCCCTGAACTAGTATATGGAAGTTATGTTTGTTATAACGCCCCAAACGGAATTGCTAACTTGGGAGAATGGGAGCAAAGGTAGTAGCAGAGAAGGGAATAGAGTTAGAGTACTAAATTAATTTTTTTCATGTTTTTTCCTCTCATTCCTTGGTAGATGGAGGCATGAATATGACTTTCTGTCTAAGCAGCACTAATGTGCAAGTAAGTCATTTCTACTGTGATTTTTCAGAGTAATATTGGAGACTCTAAAGAACGTGAATAAGTGCTAATATTCTCGTTGCTGTGCTGAAACTCCAGTCTTTGATTAATAAAATCTAAAATAAGAAAATAGAATCCTTGAAGATGTGATATCTGTGATTTTGAATTATCTGTTAAATTTAGAAAATATAAGTTGTTAAACCCTTATATTCCTTCTAGATCAAATAACACCTTGGCAGTTTCCATTATCTCTGTCTCCACCAAAATTCAGCATCAGTATCAGTGCTATCTCTGAGATGCACAGTGATAATAAGTACTCAATAAATATATGTTTAACCATATCCGTAAGATACTTTACTTTGCATGTACCTTATAAGATATTCATATGTACATCATACAATTGAATATTAAGATTATTACTCTTAGATATCCATTTAACATTCCATTCTTGGAAGTAAAGCACATGTACTTCCTAAATTATTTTCCTTATCAACACAGACAGCTCCAGGTTGTCTGAAAGTACCAGTAATTTTACTGCTGACCTGGCAATAAAACAGAGCTGAAAAGGCAATGAGAACCCCCAGCCTTTTTAGAGTTAAAATGCTGCTTTTGCATCTCAGAACAGTTTTGCAGCTGCCATTCACCCAATCCCAGTAGGATGACTGGGACCAACTAATCTATTTTTAACTTTCACACATAATCTGGACCATTTAGCAAACTATATGGAATTTTCCAAAACAGAACCAAAAAGTGAACTTTTTTTGCTATGGTTCAACCTATAACTGTAGTGTTTCAGTTTGCTAAAGTTGCCAGAATGCAATATACCAGAAATGGATTGGCTTTTACAAAAGGGATTTACTAGGCTACAAATTTACAGTTCTAAGGCCATGAAAATGTCCAAATTATGGCATCAACAAAAGGACACCTTCACTCAGGAAAGGGTGATTGTGTCCAAGGTTTCTCTGTTATATGGGAAAGCACATGGTGATGTCTGCTGTCCTTTTCTCCTGGCTTCTGGTTTCAAATTGTTCTCTCCACTTCTGGCATCCCTTGGGGGGGTGGCCCTCCCTCTGTATCTTTAAATGTCTGTGTCTAGGTGTCTGCTCTCTGTATTGGCACTGAGCTCTTTCTTCATGAACTCACTCTTTTAAGGACTCCAGTAAACCAGTTGTGACCCACCTTGAATGGGCCAGGTCACATCTCCATGGAAATAATCTAATCAAAAGATCCCACCCACAATTGGGTGGGTCACATCTCCAGGAAAGCAACCTAATCAAAAGATCCTACCCACAAGTTTGGATTAAAAGAACATGGCTTTTCTGAGGTACATAATTTCAAACAGCATGTATACGTTGCATTAATCAACATTATGCAAAGTTCTTTTATAGTTTAAATAATATTCATTGAGATCTTAAATACATATAGAGTAATCTTGGAGGATGTAAACCAAACAGGGGATCCTTCATTAACAAGATACGCCTTTCTCCACAAATACAATATAATCTTCTTTTTATTGATTTTTTTAAATTCAATTATAAAATATTAAATCCATAAAACATGTATTTACTAAATAGATATATTGTTCATTAAAAAACATCTAAAAGGGACCCTGAAAGCAAAATTATATGGGAAGGCCCTGGATGTGGCCAATTCTTAATACATTAAGTTACTTCCAAACAGAAGACTACCCACAATACATTAAGGCATAATGAGTAGAGATAGCCTATAAGACTATGGCAATCCAAGCAAAAAAGAGTAAGTATCCTGAAAATGCACACATTTTTTCCATGCCTAAATTTTGGGGGATGTCAATTAAACATGCTCTTAGAGGTGCTCTATTTCATGAGATTATGTAGGTCTTAAAACAAGACTATATTTTGGACTTCAGATGTTGAATTACTTACCTATCATTGCATAACAAATTACCCCCAAAATTTAGTGTCTTAAAACAATAAACATTATCGTACAGTTCCTTGGGGTCAGATATCTGGGAGTAGTTTTAATTAACCCTTATTCATTCTTCAAAATTGAGTTTACATGAGATGTTTACATACGCCACCTCTTAGAAGCCTTATCTAATCCTTAAGATTGAGGTAAATTATCTCATTCTATGTTCCTTATACTTACTTTTTAAAATCAATCCATATTTGTTAGACTGTACCATAATTTCATATTAATTTGCCTTCCTCAACACTCCATCATAAGCTCCTCCAGGACAGGAACTGACTTATTAATGATTATATTCCCAGCACCTTACCAAATGGCTGGCTTAAAAGGAGTTCTCAATATTTCCTGAGTGGTTTAAAAATAAATTTCAGGGCGGCTGCGGTGGCTCAGCAGGCAGAGCTCTGACCTGCCGTGCTGGAGGTCTGGAGTTCGATCCCTGGTGCCTCCTGCCCATATGCAAATTTAAAAAAAAAAAATTTCATCTGGTTCCTAGTAATAGGGCAGGTAATGTCAGCAAGGGAACGCCAAAGTACCACTTACTCGCAAATAAATGATCATATATTTTATTTCAATTATAAGTGAAATTATTTCTGAAGACTATAATCTTTACCAAAGATACTAGAAATATTGTGCAGATACTACCTGATTGAGATAGTCAAAAAGTAGCCAAAGAAGCATTATTAATTTAAAATTAGACAAACGTGAGGCTGGTGAAATATTAAACCACGTTGCTGTCAAAGACTGTGCAAATTTCAAAAACTGAAATTTTACCTTCAGTTAGTCTGTCACAATTTCATGGAGAGAGAACCCAAATTAACAACATCAAGGCTGAAAATGGGAAAATATTAGAGATACAACAGCCAGTAAAATGATAATAAGGGAATATTTTTAACAACTTTATGACAATAAGTTTGACAATGAAAAGGAATTGGACAATTTCATCTAACACAATAAGAAATTGAAAATATGAAAAAACATAAGTGTTGAAAAACTTAATATCAATATTTTCCCACAAACATTTGTAGATACAGATAGCGTTGCTATTGAATTCTATCAAATAAAAAAAGAAGAAATAATATTTATCAAATACATCTTTCAGAAAATAGTGCAAGAGGGAACATTTCCAAACACATTTTATGGAAACAGAATAACCAAATTATGGCAAAAATATACAGGCCAATATCCCTTGTGAACACAGAGGCAAAAATCCTTAACAGTAGGTTTATGAATTCCATAACCATATAAAAATGATATTGTCATGACAAAGTGGGATTTATCCCAGGAATTAGGCTTGATCTATCATTTAAAAATCAATATAATATGATACATTTACAGAATAAAAGATAACCATATGACTATTTCAATACAGATAGAAAAAGCATTTGACAAAATTCAACAGCCCTACGTGATAAAAAAAATAATCAAACTAAGAATGGAAGGAAATTTCTTCAATCGACAAGCAGCATTTATGCAAAATGAAATGCTAAAATCATACTTGATGAAATATTAAGCCATTTTTGCCTAATATTGGAAATAAGGCCAGGATATTTATTCTTAGCACATCTATTCAGTATTGTCCTGGTTGCCCTACTCAGTACAAGAAATCAAAAATTGTTTAAAGATAAAGTACAGGGAGTGCCAGGGTAGTTTAGTGGTAGAATTCTCACCCGCCATGTGGAAGACCTGGGTTCAATTCTTGGCCTATGAGCTTCCCCCAAAAAAAACAAACCAACAAAGGCAAACAAACAAAAATTCAACAAATGGTGCTGCAATAACGGGATATTCACATGGAAAAAGAATGAAATGTGACCTCCACCATACAGCCAAAAAAAGTATAAAAATTAGAAAGTCAGGGCGGGCCCACGGCAGCTCAGCAGGCAAAGTTCTTACCTGCCATGCCGGAGACCCGGGTTCGATTCCCGGTGCCTGCCCATGCCAAAAAAAATTAGAAAATCAGATGTCAAACAGTTATTATTTGAAAACAATATAATTACGTATATTACAAAAACCCTAGAGAATCTACAAAAAAATTACTAGGGCTAATAAGTGAATTGGAAAAGATTACAGGATTAAAAATAAATAGGTAAAAGCAACTGTATTCCTATATACTAGCAATAAGCAAGACCATTAGTACATTTTAAAATATTGGGAGTAAATCCAATGAAATATGTGCATGACCTTTATACGGAAAAATAGAAACATTGCTTAAACCTAGATAAATGGAGAGACTATGTATGTGGATTGGAAGATACAATATTTTAAGATGATCACAGCCCTGCAGATCCATCACAATCCATAAAAAAATCCAAGCAGAATTTCTCATAGATACTGGCAAGCTGATTCTAAAATTTCCATTAAAATACAAAAAAAAACCTAGAGCAGCCAAAACTATTTTTGAAAAAAATGAATAGTTGAGAAAATTATACAAGCTGATTTCAAAACTTAGAATAAAGCCATGGTAATCAAGACAGGGTGATTTGGTATAATATAAATAAAAAAATCAATGAAGAGAAGAAGAGTTCAGAAATAGAGTCACATTAATCTGGTCAATATCTAAATAAATTAGAAATCAAAGTGTTTTTTTAACAAATGTTGCTGAAACAATTAAATAGGAAAATAGGAAACGAGACTACTATTTCACACCATAGCAAAAATTAATTTGAGATGATAATAGGCCTAAATTGAAAACCCAGAAACATAAATCTTCTCAAAGAAGTCGTACACTTATATCTTCTTGACCTTAAAGTAAGCAAACATTTCTTGGTCTGTACATAAACATTAATCTTAAAAGAATTAAAATTTGATAAATTGAAAAAATTTCTGGTCATGAGATGATTCCATTAAACAATAAATGGACAAGCCACTTGTCCACTTGAGAATGTGAGAAACATTCACAATACATAGATATGAACAAACCTTTATATCTAGAACATATAAAGAACTCATAATAAACAATAAAATGATGAATAACCCTATTTTTAAAAAGTGGAAAAATGATTTCAGAAACAAAATTTTAAATGAGATATTCAAAAAACAAGAACCAAATGAAGAGACACTCAACATCACTGTGATCAGGGAAATACAAATAAAAATGAAAACCACTGCAATATCTTTTCATGCCTACTAGAATGGCAAAAATAAATAAATAGGTAGATAACCAGACAGATAGACAGATTTCCGATGATCAAATCTTCTTGAATCTATTTAATAAATGCATCTCAAAACCATCTGAACCTTTCCATCAGATTGCCAGCACCTTTTCCCAAGCCATCATCACATTGTCTTTGCACAAGTAGCCTTCTAACTTCTATTTTGGACATAGAGCCTTCTACTATACTTTTTGCCTTCTTGAGGTCTACTCTCCACTATTACATATAGATGATCTTTTATAAATACAAATGTATTTCAGTATCTAAGAATTTCATGCTGATCTTTCAAAAATAAAAATATTTAATGTATTCTACAAAGCCTTACATATCTAGAGACTAAAAACTGTGTCATATTCCTTCTACGAAGATCAGGAAATAGCCTGGCCTCACACATACATAATAAGAACATCAGTAACGTGAACTACTTGGTGACTTCCAATTATTTGTCAGGAATTTACCAGGTGCTTGTATATATAACCCCTAATTTTATCACCCTCCAAAGGAAACAGAAGTTTCCACAGGTTGGTAACATCCAGGAGGTTAAGTTCATGTGTTGTGAAGCTGTATTTCAATTCAGGTCTGTCTGGTTCCAAATTGTGTCGTCTGAATTTTAATGATGATACTGGGAATTGTGCTCATTGATCTTTGACTATATATATAGCTGTGGTTTATATGGCTGAGTGTGATAATTACAGAAGCCATAGTAATTGGTTCAATTTCAACTATTTTTCTTATGATTCTTACTGATTCGTTCCAACTAAATAATATTTGCGTGGAAACTCTCCAATGATAAGGTTTGCAGGTAGGCCAATTTATGTGCTCCCTTTTGTAAGTTGTCCTCATAATAGAAGTAACACATGGAAGCTGCCAAAAGGTAGCATAGCCCATATAATTTATTAGAAGACCGCAAAGAAGTATTTTTTTTTACAGTCAAAAAGGTGACTGAAAATAGCACTTATAGTCAATTTTGGGGAAAGCAGTGTGGGGAAGGGAAGCCCCTGAAATATTTTTAAACCCCTAAATAAATATGTAGAGCTTTGAGGTCATTGGCAGGCATATTTATAGGATCCTTCTTTTTAATTTCATATACTTTACAACACCATTTAATCCCCACCCTCAATAAAAACAAATAGAAAACAGACCGCAGAAGCAACAGTAATATATGATACCTATGCTAGGCACTTGAGAGACATGGAGAAAAACATGCTCAAAGAAATACAATCACCACTGTGCACTAAAAGTATAAAAGAACTTTTATGTTTTTCTAGAATGTACTGAAGGTGAGAGGCAATTTTCCATAATAACCCAAATATCTCATTCTGTGGAACTTCCTTTTTTTTTCACTTATACTTTAAAATAAATCTTTGTGCAAAGCAAAAGTGTAGACGAAAAGGTTTATGAGCTGTGTTGTGGCATTTCATGTTGTGGCCAAGAGAAAACAGTAAACCAGCAGACACTGGGGATGTGTACAATACTTTTAGCAATTTGTTTCAGTGTGTTCGTGTTCAGTTATATGTTCAAAACTTCGAGAGAGGTTTAAAATGTACCATATGTAAAAATATTTCAATTAATACACTATCACTTTGGCAGACCTATGCCTATAGCATAACCTATAGCTTATAATAACTAAGCATTTCTGCAGGTCTTGAGTTGTAGATACTTTGGAGGGTAGCACCATCATGAATTGACAAGAGTTCTAAAAGTACCAAGTTCTTTACTAACTTCTTCCTTTTTATAACATATCCAACTGTGGTATCAACGTCTCATTCTAATTTTCACAAAAAGTAACCGGCAAAGAGTTTTGTGACAGAAAAGAGGAAATATGCACATATAGATATTTCCTAGAAAGCTGTAACGAAAGTGAATAGTCTACTTTCACTCAATCAGGAGGTTCTATTCCAAACTAAGGCAATTATATTTACCAGATGTTACCAATTGCATTGCACTGTGGAAACTTATTTCATTGAGAATGTAAATGTCTTATATTTGAACTAAGGATGGCTTCATGAAGCCAGCAATAGTTTCTTTAGAAGGTAAAGCTGTGATGCTATAAGCAAATATTGCTCAGATTGAATAATTCATTCTCCCATTTTTAACAATATGCTTATACACACAGAGACAAAAGTTGTCAACAGAGTTGAGCAGTGTAGTCCCTCCCATTTCAAGGTACCACAGCATCCGATATGCAAGGGAGGATGCTTTCCTAAGAAATGTCACAATAAATTGCTTTGTGATATAGATCTGTTAAAAGCATTTGTTTTTGTTTATATTTCTCAAAGATAATTATTAATATAAATACATTCTAAAAAGATTTTCAAACAATTGCAACTGAGCATAAAAATATATCCTCAAATCAAATCTCTACCTATCTAGACTTACCTTCTTAAACGTGATAACTACAATGCATCATTTCACTGTCAACATGTCACTCATTAGTAGATGTTTTCTCTTCATTGTATATAATTAATTGGTGCTAATGAAGCTGAGAAACTGGCATGAACAGCTGAAAAATATCTATGTTCTGAGTAAGGCTATAGGTAACAACTAATATCTTTTTTAAAAAGAAGGCATTTCTTTCTTTCGTAATAGAAATATAGCGATCATTGATACTGCTTATATATAAATCTGAAAATTACCTTGTAGTTATGAAATAGTTTTCCATAAGGATCTCAGAGAACTAAACAAATACATCTAACTTGGATGACAAAACCTTTTTTTTAATTTGAAGTGCACATAAAACTTGGAATAGAGGTATATTGACTTGAATTGAACTTGGTTGAATTGAAATAAATTTAATGCCTTCTATCTTCACATAAAAATATAAGGTACAGTGGAAACAAGTTACTTAATCAACTATAATGGTAATTACATAGTGCTTTTCATCTAATAACCACCCACCCCCCATATTACAAATATTTATTTAGTTTTTATTCCTAATATCAAGGAATACTCACCAAGTTTAAAAGAAGGGATACAAGGGCAGAGATTTATTAGAGGTTGTGGTCATTTTTTTTTTATTTCTACATGCTTTGTCATGTAGCCCAGCCACTATGATACTGCAATTATTCCTTAAGCAAGAGGAAGTTCTAGATACTTTTGTGAAGTTAAATGAAAACTCTAAAAGACCAGCAAGACTGCCATACAAATATCAAATAAACAGGTGTCAAATAATTTGTTTAACTGGTAGGTGCTATGACCAGTTCAAAGGAGACTCAAAGAACCACAAATTTAAATGGAATAGAGGAATGCTGAAATAAATTTACAAATGACTCAAAATGGACTTTTGCCACAGGGTAGTGTGAGGAGGGAGAAAGGGTAAAATTGAACCTGCACCCTACATAATTCATTTGCATATCTATTGGCAAGAATGATTTCTCATTGCTAACAATTATCTACAGCAAGCAATGAAAGGCTAAGAATCTGTAACCCAAAAGGGTATGGTCATCTACATAATATATAATTTTCCATCAGAGTTATTTTTTTATTTGATAGAATCCAATAGCAACGCTATCTGTATCTACAAATGTTTGTGGGAAAATAATGATATTAAGTTTTTCAACACTTATGCTTTTTTCATATTTTCAATTTCTTATAGTGTAAGATGAAATTGCCCAATTCCTCTTCATTGTCAAATTTATTGTCATAAATTGTTAAAAATATTCCCTTATTATCATTTTACCAACGGTTGTATCTCTAACATTTTCCCATTTTCAGCCCTGATGTTGTTAATTTCAATATTCTAATCAATTTGGAATAGATATTTATCAAGTCCAGTAAAATTGTCTTTTCTTTTTATTCCACATTTTCTTACAGTAATTTTTCCTTGCTACTTAGTGCTATTTATTCTTGAGGTGCCAACTCTAGATTACCCCATGTGCCAGCAATTGCAGGAGTGACTACAGCAGCTTCTCAGACTAGCCAGTGTTTGAATGAGAGCTGTCAGCATGGTAAATTCAACTCTAAAAATTTGTGTTTGGCATTGCAGTTGATATTCCATGATCCTCCTATTACTAAAAATCATCAGAAACGTGATTTCAGACCAACAGGACATATTAATCAAGCTCATAAGAGTCTTGACAGTATAGAGAAAATTTTGTGTTTCAAGGGGAAATTATGCAATGTCTATAACACATCCTTCTGAGTTATCTGACTGACTTTCTGAGAGGTCTTTTACTAAACAATCCTTAGTCATTGACACGCAAATAAATCCTGTGGAGAAACAGCCTTCTACCCTGTAGAAAAGCCAGTTTTGCCTCCACTTGCACATTCATTTCAACATTCAATTACTCTATATTTTCAAGTAGATTGCCCTATAAATCTAAGATTACTGTTTGACTTTTCCTTTGAACTGATTGCAACATCTTGCCAGTTCCCCTATTAATTAATGATTAAATAAAATTTTTTACACTTTACATTCTCACTTTTTATGTATAAGAATCATTTTACTTTTTCTTTGAAAATTATCCTTTAACACCAACCAAAATTTATAGCCTAGAAGTGCATGGTAGACACTTAAAAACAATGCCCTGGGGGTGCGAGGGTAATTCAGTGGTAGAATTCTCCCCTGCCATGCAGGAGACCCGGATTCGATTCTCAGCCCATGCACTTCCCCCCCAAAAAAAACAAACAAGCAAAACAAACAAAACACCAAACTAGCAAAAAGAATTCAACAAATGGTGCTGCAATAAAGGATATTCACATGGAAAAAGAATGAAAATGTGGCCCTGCCATACAGCACACATGCAAAAAAAAAGCCTTAATTATAGCTAAAATATACAGTACTGTACTGCACCCTTTTCTGTTAAGCCATCACCACTCCCTTTAAAGACAAGAGGGTTGCTTATACAATGCCTGGAAGGAGTGATATAATACTTTTGCCTTGAAATCATACAAATGTCAAAAGAAATCTCTATCTCACAATAACTTTCTACCTTACCTACCTTCTGACTTATTTATGAACCCCACTGTCTTGGTTTGTCAAGGCTGCTATGACATATACCAAATGTTAGTTGGCTTAAGCAACAGGAATCTATTATCTCATGGTTTTAAAGGCTAGAAGTACACCATCAAAGTATTAGCAGCACTTGCTTTCTTCCTGGAGTCTGCAACATTCTGATGTTGGTTGCTATAATCCTTTGGGTTCCTTGGCTTGCATCTCTGCATCTGTCGCATTGTCTCTTTCTGTGGCTTTCTTTGACTGACTGTGTCCAAATTTCCTCTCTTCAAGAAACCTCCAGTCGTGTGGATTCATATTTTAATTAACCTGATTCATATTTTCCACACTTTAACTAATAAAAACATCTTTAAAAGGTCCTATTTGCAAATCGGTTCACACCCACAGGAATGCAGTAAGATTAAACATTTGAATAAGTCATTTGTTGCGGACATGAGTCAATCCCCAACACCCACTCAATATACTGAGGAAATTGTAATTTATAATTAGGAAGAAGTGAGCTTGTATTTGAACTATAGGGAAAGAACATTTATATTAAAAGAAAAGTTCATTATTTTACAAAGAGTGGTTTGTAAAGTGGAAATTCAAAAGAATAATGCTGTGTGAATATATTAATTACCTTTAAACTCTAGTTTATGCCTTATTATTAAAGATACCAATAACATTAAATAACTTAGATTTTTAAAATAAGCTGTCTTTATCTTGCCAGTCTCATGCACAGACAGGGGCTTGTTCCCTGCTGATAGAATTAACTGAACACTTCTAGATTCCCCAGGCCCAGAGATTTCCCCACTGATTCCAGAAATAAGATTGTTAGCATCTTTTTTACTTTTTTTTTTAAATAGCTTTCTCCTTGGGGTTTTGTGAAACCTATTATTTAACTACATTCTGGGAAGAATAATGCACCAAATCCTTAATACCTCAGTGTGAATGTGTTTATCAAATCTATTTCCTCCAGCACTAACAGATACTAGAATGATGCTGACAACATTAGATCCCAGTGGTGGAGGGGGAGGAAGAGTGAGTGTTTGTGGAGCGCTGTAAGTGAGATAAAGGCATCTGAATTAGAAGCAATTGCACTGTAAGAGCTTTTTGACACAAATCAATATCAGTCCAATTTTATCAATTCAAAAGTCTATATGTTTTATTTTTCACCTGTTCTAGCAAACCCATCACTTTTCTTTATATAGTACATATTCACAGTGATGCATCCAATAGTCTTTTTTGATCTGGAATCCACTGCAATGTAATTGGGTGAAGAAATAGGGATTTGGGGTGGTTGGGATTTTCTCCAAAGAGAACTCATATCTGCCTATCAAATAAATAAATTTCAAATAAACAAGTTATAGAGTTGGCAGATGAAAGGGAAAAGGGCCTAATAGCATACCAGACAGCCTAGATCTTTCCAGTAGGAACTCCACCAAAAGACTCACTTCCTCTAAGTGTAATCCTGCATCTGCCACAACCTCTCTAGACTACATTTTTTATGGTCCATATCCTCATACTAGCAAATTCTACTTCTGCTGTCCATCCTAATGGGAGAGACTACTACTATAGTTCCAAATGCAGTAGTTACATGTAAAATCATGTTTTATCTCTTAATTCTAAGCGCAGAAAGGGATAAATTCAAAGCAGAATGGCCAACCTTATAACACGGCAAATGTTTCTGAGGGTATATGTGCTCTTTATTTTAAAAGATTCTAATTACTTTTAATTGCAAAATAAAATAACAATTAAACTTAAAGTGAAATCCAAAAACTAAATCTGAACACATGTTAGCAAAATTCCTTTCCTTCTATGCATGCAATAATTATATCTGCTTGTAATCAGTACTTTTTCACTGAGCCCCACATCTTAAACTTTCAAATGTTACCATTGAGAATATATATATATATATATACACATTTCCAAAATTAGATTAACAAAATATGTGCTTTTATTGCCACTTACTTTCAAAGTTTTAGCAAGCATCACTGGATATATTAAACTACCTTAATATAATTTAGTATCTGATAAAATTCTTCACCATCTGGCATAGTTTTTTCTAGCACCTTCATCACTTCTCCCAAACTGGTAGCAAAAGAGAGCCCTTTGTTTCATTTCTTGAAGCCCTTTGTCACCTCACATTGAATAATTCCTTATTAATACATCTCATGAGCTGATATTCCAGAATGTGTAGGAATATAAATGATCTAGCTAGAACAAATGGAAAAATATTAAAACTGCCATGAAACGAACAAGGGACCTCTAATTATACACATTAATAAGACAAAGATGGACAGTTTTCAGCTCATGATGGTTTAATAACATCATGATTTTATGGTTGGGATTTCCAGCATCTCTCACATCATGCTGTATCAGTCATACTAGACAATTAGTAAATTGATTCAAACTGCAGAGTGGTTTTAAAGACCAACCATACTTCAGCTAATGTGTTTCCTTTTCTCTTTTGATTCTCCTATGATAGAAAATGCCCTTCTATACTATTTAGTAAATAATACAGGTATTATTTTTCTCTCAAAAGATTGCTGATATCCGAATATTGAAGTGTTTTTCTTTGGTTGGCCCTGGATGTAAAATGTGGAAGAAATCCTTTTGGTGTAGTCTACTCCTCTAAAGTAAATAGAGATGACTACTTAACACTGGCTAGGAGCGCTTATTAAAAAGCATCTAGTCAGATCTGATATTTATGGGGCAGATAATAGCGATGATATCCAAAAAATAACAAAAAATAAAATAAAACCAGGAAAATTAATTTTGAGCTATTAATACTTAAGGTGAGATCATTGTTATTGCATTGTTGTTACAGAGCTTCCTGACTGAAAAGCAATATCCACAAATAATAATTTCATTGCTGTATATGAAGTTATCTGAACAAAAATTTTACTGGACTTGATGAATATCTATTCTAAATTGATTAGAATATTGAAAAAGATGCAGTGGTTTTTTTTTTCTATCTTCTTTTAGCTCCTTTGAATCATGGGATGATATGTTCTTTATTTATTTTTCAAATAAAATTGTTTCATCTGCATAATCAAGTGGTTTTCGTGACAACTGGAGCCTTTTCTCCAGGTGTAATTTGTAACATGATGTTAGTATTTCATATTTTTTTCTATAATTTCAGGAATATTCCAGGGAAACAAATCTCTTGACAATCAAGAATGTCATTAAGATATGGCAGTATGGTTTTATAGTTCAGTGATGGAAACCATTATTTTTTTCAAACATTCAAAAGATATACTAACCTCCAATTAGTATATCTATTAGTATACCATTAGATCAGAGTAAGTATATTCAGCAAAATTATAACTTGTAAAGGCAGCTTTAAAGCATCAAATCATTGTGGTTACATTAGCTGGTTCAAACTCAGATTCCACCACAGAATTTGAACATTTCAGATTGACTCACTTATTTTATGGCAACCCTGAATTGTACCTAAACGGCAGAAGTAAAATAAATAATATATGTGCCTCTTAGCTGAGCTTAAAATTTAAATGATTTCCATATGATATGAACTAAAATCTTACATCTTTCCTATATCTTTCCTATATGCATTGTTCTATTCCTTTCCTCTCTCTGCATATTTTTTTAACAGAATTGCAATATGAACCAAAAATATTCATTTAACAATGAAGTCACTCCCCCTGTCTACATGGGACATGACTCCCAGGGGTGTGGACCTTCCTGGCAACGTGGGACAGAAATCCTAGAATGAGCTGAGACTCAGCATCAAGGGATTGAGAAAACTTTCTTGACCAAAAGGGGGTAGAGTGAAATGAGACAAAGTGTCAATGGCTGAGAGATTCCAGAGTCAAGAGGTTATCCTGGAGGTTATTCTTATGCATTAAGTAGATATCACCTTGTTATTCAAGATGTAATGGAGAGGCTGAAGGGAACTGCCTGAAAATGTAGAGCTGTGTTCCAGTAGCCATGTTTCTTGAAGATAATTGTATATTGATATAGCTTTCACAATGTGACTGTGTGATTGTGAAAACCTTGTGTCTGATGCTCCTTTTATCTACCTTGTCAACAGACAAGTAGAACATATGGAATAAAAATAAATAATAGGGGGAACAAATGTTAAAATAAATTTAGTTTGAAATGTTAGTGATCAATGAAAGGGAGGGGTAAGGGGTATGGTATATATAATTTTTTTTTCTGTTTTTGTTTTATTTCTTTCTCTGAATAGATGCAAACGTTCCAAGAAATGATCATAATGATGAATACCAACTATGTGACAATATTGTGAATTGCTGATTATATATGTAGTACGGAATGATCAAAATAAGAATGTTTGTGTCTGATGTTTTTTTTGGTATTTAAAAAAATAAAATAAAAAAATCATTTAAAAAAGTTATAAAAAAAAAAGAATGAAGGCAGATAATCCCATGATTGTCACCTCTTTATTAAGGACAGTAATTTCCAATTAGAATTTTCATGATCAATCATGAAATCGATAATGCTGCTATAAAATGTATTGTTTTTATACACTTATATATGGGTAACTATATAGAATATTTATTATTTATAATAAGTTTTGGGCTAAGCACTTCGATGGAGACAATAAGGAATAAAGAGCACACCTTTTACTTTAGAAGATTGCATATGGAAAAATAACTAGCAAAGCATGATGGAATGGGTCTGAAGGCTTGATATTGGCTGGTGCTCTATCACTAGTAGAGTGACATCACATAAAACACTCAACGTCACTAAGCCTGAGCTTCCCAGATCAGGTTGTGACTTAACCATGAACACATTAAGGACTATTGTAAAGATAAACTGATGCCACATAAGATAGTGTAAAATCTGTAAATAAAATATTTATTTTATAATGCTGAGGAAAAGGGTAAATGAAGAAGTGGTTGACAAAACAACAAAGAGGAGAGAACTGATGAATCAACTTATGGAAAAGCTTAAAAGGGATTTCCCTTAGAAGGAAAAGGCTTTAAAACACAAATGAAGATTACTCTCAGGGTCTCCAAAGAGGAGAAGGAGATGTTTCTAGAAGCAGGATTGGGGGAGTGGCTTAATTCATGCCTGGGGGCTTATACACTTCTTGTACTCATTGAAGGGGGGGCAAGTTTATCTCAAAAGGTTTTAAGGGAGCAAGTAAGGTGCTTGATGAGGAGCAAAAAGAAGAATCAGGTCTTTCTTTTTTAAGAAATGCTAGAAAGCAGCTGATAAATTGTGATTGTCTCTGGTTATCTACAGATATAGGGAAGTAGAAGGCAATTTTTAGTGTTTTAAGTTCATGAGAGAGCTGTAGGGAGTAAAATAGAATATCAATGTGGCAAAGAAATTGAGCCTGTTAGCCAAAGGATTCTCTAACTGATTGTGTGCATTTTAGAAAGGAAAAGAATGCCTAGAGTAAACCAGAAGACTAGAAGAAAAAGTTGATGTCTAGAGACTGAAAGTTTTAACAAGATCAA
This sequence comes from Myrmecophaga tridactyla, assembly GCA_004026745.1. Taxonomy (NCBI): domain Eukaryota; kingdom Metazoa; phylum Chordata; class Mammalia; order Pilosa; family Myrmecophagidae; genus Myrmecophaga; species Myrmecophaga tridactyla. Next base: position 127,877 of record PVIY010001684.1, on the reverse strand, counting down.
AGTATAGGGAATACTAGCATGAGATGTATGAACAGAAATGGTGCTGTAATCAGTAAGGATAAGGTAGCTTAAGTTTTCTAATCCTACCATGTGGAGGTTTGATTGCAGGTAAGGAGAATGTTCAGGATATGGCCAGGAAGATAAATTACTGAAAAGACATATAAATGAGAGATATTGGCATAGAGGAAACATGGAACTGTAAGACTTGGTATTTTTGTGGTGCTTTATATGGTGAAATATACACAGGATGATAACAGAAGTTGAAGGGGTGATGAAAGACTGTGCCTGAGATAGTATGTAAATGACAGAGAGAAACAACAGTGGGTAGCAAATGTCTTAGGTTTCGGGTTGAAAAGGTTTTTGTATGAGTTTTGAAGGTCTTAAAGGACGATACCCACAATTTTCAACCCAAAGAAATGAAGACCTCCAGGGAATGAACTCCTTCACCAGACAACGGAAATGTTCTAAGATAACTTGGTTTCTGATCATTCCTGCAAATAATCATCCTTCTATAATATAATATAGCTAATAAAGATGAAGTTCTATAATATAATGTAATTAGATATATTACTTGTGATTCTGAGCATTTTCTTTCTAGTCATAGAAAATATTTGCCAATGTAAAGTACCCTGGCATTTTAGTTTCCGAGGCTGCTAAAAGAAGAAACCATGAAATGGTTTGGCTTAACAATGAAAATTTATTAACTGACAGTTTTGAGAAAAACGTCTAAATCAAGGCATTCATTAAGGTGATGCTTTCTTCCCAAAGACAAGCTGCCAACAATCCTTGATTCCTCTGCGGCATGGCAAGACACATGGTGGTGTCTGTCCATCTCTCCTTTCTCTTCAGGGTTTTGTGGATTTCAGTCTCTTGCTTCTGCAGCTTTTCTTCTCTTTGTCCGAGTTGTATTTTCTTACAAAGGACTTGAGTAAGAGGCTAGACCCACCCTGGGCCACATTTTAACTGAAGAAACCACATCAAAAATGTTCTACTTTTAGTAAGTTTACACCCATGGAGTGGATTAGCTTTAAGAACACAATTTTGTGGGGTACATACAGTTCCAAACCACCATACCTGGTATACTACCTGCTTAATTAGGAAGTCAAATAAGTATTGAATCATGCTAGATCTTAGTAACTATGATGCATTACTTTAAATTAATGACAGGAACATTTACTTCTTTGTACTACCCTCTCTGTTTCACTGAAACATTTGTTGCATTGAACTAAATCAATTCTTAGCATACTATGTTTCTTTGCACTTTGGCATTTATCAAACAGTTTTGTCTCTATTGTCCACCATATTTTTAGATTTGCATTTAAAATGTACATTAGTATGATAAAATGGTGTCCTTATCATTTTTCCATGAGCTGCTTCTTATTTAAACACCTCTTCAAGGGATTGAGACTCCATTGATTTCAAAGTGAGATCAGCATGCAGATGAGACTTTTAGACAATACTAAATAATGAAAAATTGGAATTCTCATTGCTCTTTCCCAAGAAGATAGGCTGCATTCAGCAGAGCTGAGGAAAGAAAACTCCAATGAAAAAATATAGAAACCAAGGAACAGCAGGTAGAAAAATTAGTCATGGTTTCTCCAGAGCATAAAATTTTATCTCCAATACACTGCCAAAAATACTGAATGATTTAATACAAGATGTTTTCCTAGCTTTTACAAAATATGGGTTTCTTAGGTCTTCCTTCTTTTATGCCCCTGTGTTTTCTTGACACTTTTTACCTGGCTAAGTTTCCTTCGATAGTTGCAGAAAATAGCATTTTTAGAACATTTTGCCAAGGCTTACTCATGCAAGTCCTGTTGATTTTTATCAAGGCCACAGGGAAAATTCTCCAGTCTTTACTTTGAACATGAACCTGATCTTTGCAGTTACACTTTCATCTGGTTTTGTTATTCAACATATGAGAATTATTTCTCTGAAGGATTTGATTTACTTCTATTAATTATTCAAAAATATTCTCTGTAAAACAATTGTGAAAAAATACCAAAAAATAAAAACAGATGATAATGTAATCCAGAGGAAAGATTTAGTCCAAAAAAAAATTTTTTTAAAGCATATATAGACAGTATTTTCTTAAAATGACCTTAGAAAGTTAACATGAAAAGCAACTGAAATGTTTACTAATATCTCTTTCAGCTTTGAAGATGGTTTCAATTCTAAAGTAAAAGCATCTATATAAATATTCCAGAACTTTAATAGCTAAAATGAATGACTCAGTTTTATAGCCCCTTCATTATAACATCTGAGTCCATGTTTACAAAGCTAAACCAAAGAAAAGATTCAGTAAGTAAATATGAAAATATGATATCTGAATGGGAAAAAGTGAATCTGAGAATTAAACAATAATTTGAATAACTCGTTAGAAACTTTACCTCCATTATGATGAAGTTTTAGGATTTTTGCTGTTGTTGTTCTGGTATCATCTTTTAGATTTTGTCCACTCAAGGTCAAAATAATTGGCCAATTTCTTCAGTTCCTTTAAACAATGCCTCTAGAAAGTGAAAAGGAGCCTGACTGTCTGATGACAAGACCTTTCTCCATGTCGGGGAGGGGTCTTTTGGGCTCATTAGCATCCACTAAAAGGTGCTGGAGGGAGGGTCTGCTCTGGAAAAGCAGGCTCCCATTGCCCCCAAGATGAAGATGTAAGTCAAGTTCACATATTTTAATCAGGCAAAAGCACCAGTGCCTGAAAAACCTAGTCCAAAATCCCCATACGGCAATGTACTTAACACCTCCCAAACTCCCTTTCAGCACAGATTACCCACTACACTTACAGCGCCAGATGGAATCTTGAAAAAGTGTTGCAATATAATCAGGCATCAAAGTTAAAATGAATTTTATAAACAGCACTAAGGCTAACTACATTTCCAAACCACTCTTGGCACATTTTTTTGGTCTCCCCCATTCATTTTGCCAGCAGTCGTCCATTTAAAAAGTTATGTGAATGTGTGTGTTTTTCTAATGTAACATTTACAGAGAAAGTACTTATGTAAATAAACCTTTAGAAAATGAGGCTGTTATGATTAAAGCACAAATGTGGGCAGATGCCGTGGAAATTACTGTTCTTTTTCTTTAATACTATGTTAAGGGAAAGTAATTTAAATGAATTACAAGTAAACAGCTTATACATACCTTTAATATTGTAGACACTCAATTTTACCCCATATTATAACAAAGTGTATCAGTGCATTTAGACTGGAAATATCTATTTTACTTTTCTAGTATGGATCATAGGGAGCACACATTCTCTTATGACATGGCTTTAGGCAGTCTTTGTAATATTTTTGTTGTTGTTAAAACACTAGAACCAACTCTGCCTGCCTATTTTTATTATCCAGTGTAATTCCACAGGCCTTTCCGTATGTCACCTGTGATGAAACCACATTTGGCCAGCGCTCTGTACTCACGGAGGAAGAACTGATCTTCAGCTTTCATCTGGGAGTAGAAATAAGCCATTAGTATAAGAAATTCTTTTCAAAAAATTAATAAGGAAATTTTCTGCCTGGAGACTGTACCTTTACTGTTCTCCAGTAATTTGAGTTACTGAATGGACAAAAGCCATTTCCAGTCTTCTCTCTTTTGCCCAAATGAACCTCCTGAAATGCTAGTTGATTTTTTTTTTTATTATTTTATCCACTCAGCTTTTTAGGATTTATCTTTGAATAGCCTGACAACATGGAATGCTACCACATGTTTATCTAGCAAGCTCTAAAAAATAAAACGGTTTGAAAGAAAATGAAGTATGCAAAGCCCATAATATTTGCCAATTGTGAGGCTGCTTGACAGAAAACTTCAAAAAAAGCTAAAACTTCATTTCTGTAAAGTCTTTTCTGGTCAACAGTTTTAAAATCATTCTCAGTGTCTGAATAACAGCGGAACATAAGAATGGCAAACAGGAAAGTACATGCAAATCATTTGAATTTGATTGAATTCTAGGCATATTTGCTAAGCACCTACTATGTGCAGAGACACTGTTTGGCACTGCAGACTATGTTGTCCATTTCTTCACCTGTCAATTCAACCTTAAAATCTCAGCTCAGCATCAACTCCTCCTAGAAATTGTTCTTATCTTCTATCCCCTTCCTCTTGGCTAGCTTAAGTGCACCTTCTGGTTCTGCCTTCTTTGTATCTATATCATTGCACTGATCCCACTGGATTATAATTATTTAATGTAATTACCTCCCACACTAGCAGATTTTTTTCATGAGGTCAGGAATTCTCTTATTCCATGTTCTGCAAAAACACAGTGACAGAGTTGAATGAATATATAAATCCATTTGATTGAATGATACATAAGTGAATTAAGAGATAAGTCTTATAATCTCCTAATGCAGATAAAAAAAGCTGTATTAGTCAGGGTTCTCTAGAGAAACAGAACCAACAGGAGAGATCTGTAAATATGAGATTTAGAAAGGTGTTTCACGCAATCATGGGAATTCAAGAGTCCAAAATCCATACAGCAGGCTGTGAAGCTGGCAGTCTGATGAAGGGTCTCGATGAACTCCACAGGAGAGGCTCACTGGCTGAAGAAACAGTGAAAAGTCTCTCTTCTTCCTTAAAAGTTTTCAACTAATTAGATTGTCTCATTTGCAGGAGACATGCCCTTATTTAATCGTAGCTGTTATCAGCCACAGATGCAATCAACTGACTCATAGTTTAATAAACCACCCTTCTGGTTTATCAACCTACCAGGAAATATCTTTGCAACAATGGTTAGGCCAGCGCCTGCCTGATCAGCCAACTGGACAACACCTGGCCAAGTTGACACCAGAACCTAACCATCACATAAGCACAGAGATGGAGGGAGAATTTAATAAACAGCTGAAGAGAAATCAAATAAAGCTATACAGTAGTAAGAGGGACATGCAGTATAGAGGAGTACAGAAGGTACATTTGTTGGATCATGAGAGAAGGTGGATTTTGAGATCAACCTTAAAAGATGAGTAGGAGTTCAATAAGAAGAAACGGTTTGATGGTGGAGTAAAGCATCATAAGGAGAAACAGCAGGAACAGAAGCTCAGAAATAGAATAATGATTAGCAGGCAAGGAGGAGGCATAACATAGCCATTAAACCTGCACGCTCTGGGACCAGCCTGCCAAGGTTCAGTCCCTGACACTGCCAGGTACTAATTCTGTGACCGTAGGCAAGTTGTCTAACTTCTACATGCCTTGCTTCTGTTTGTTTGTTTTTGCTTTATCCCTCCATTCTCTAAAGTAAGAATAACAATGGTAACTACCTCACAGAATTGTCATAAGAGTTATCTGATTTAATCATACAAAATCCTTAATGTAGGATTTAAAAATTTGGCTAAAAATACTTTTAAATCATCACACACAATACCATCTCACTGGCATGGAATATATGTGCAAGAAAATGATAGATTAGACCTTGAAATAGATTGTGATTATACTGTGGAGAGTATAAAATTCCATTTTGGGGAATTTGCACTTAATTCGAAAAACAACAGGGAGAGATGTAGTTGTATTGTTTTTTTGAGAGGGTTAATCTGCAATGTTGGGAGGAGGGACAGGAGAATAGAAAAAGTGGAGATAAGGAAATAAGTAAGGAGGTTTTTCACCAGTTGAGATAAGAAGGCTGAGCCTAATGTGGGCATAAAAAATGGGAAGAAGTAGAAAGTGAAAATGACACTAGAGATATAGAACACAGAATACTGAAAAATGACTGCATGTGAGAGCCAAAGAAAGTGTTACCAGACAAAGGCCATGGATTCTTTTGTCCAACACACTAATAACCAATTCCTAAGACACTGGAGTTTCAAAGAGAGAAAGAGTTTATTACTAGGCGCATAGCAGAAGAGCAGATGGCCTCTCGGCCCAAACTCTGTTTCCCTGAATTGCATTGATTCTAACAGTTTTATTATAGAAAAAATGGGCAGTGTTTAAGATCACGAGCACAGTGGCCTCAGATTAATTAGAGGTGATCTAATTATTAAGTATGTACAGATTGATTTCATTTTTAGTCACAGGAGGCATGCAAGAAAATGGTGACCTTAATATGATGATGGGCATGATTTTTAATATAATTAGGTGCCCTGTAGGTTAAAGTCGAAACTACTGCACATGTCAGGTGGGCCCATTTTGATTAGATCCAACCTTAGTTATCTTTGGATAACTTTGGACTTGGGGTGTGTTAGCTCTGGGCTGATCCAAGACCTTTCAATAATAAACATTAGGGGCTGTCTTCAGTGATTACAAAACTCTAAAGTTGAAAAACTGGATAACTGGGTACAAATGAAGGTCACAGGTTTTTACAGTCATGGGGCAGAAGATAAGGGCTATGCAGTCATTATTAGAGATGAAGGCAGCTAGATTACAATCTAGAGATTTCAGGTATTTCTCTCTATCTACTCCAACATACCAGAAAACAAAAAGGAATATCTACATTATGATTCAGTAATCAAAAATTTCCCTTAAATCCTGATTTGTTGGTTACAAAAGGGGAATCATTAGCTATGACTCCAAAGTGAATAGGCTGCTTGACTAGGAGATGCTTATTTGGTGAACTATGCTTCCCTCTCTGTATCACATTTAAATAACCTTCTAGATCTTACTATAGCCTACCTCCCCTGCAAAGCCTCCTTAGATTACTCTAATTCCTTTCACCCTGATTGTTTCTACCTTCCAGGTAGTATATTATAAGCATTTTATTCTTAATTCTTTGTACCACATCATTTAGAATGGTATCACCTCAGAATTCACTGCATTATTTAATGCAATTAAATGTGTAACCAAGAAATTAGGATTTAAAGATTGATTTTTTTGTCTGCTTTTTTGTTTTTTTGTTTTTGTTTTGCATGGGCAGGCACCGGGAATTGAACCTGGGTTTCCATCATGGCAGGTGAGAACTCTGCCTGCTGAGCCACCGTGGCCCGCCCTTAAAGGTTGATTTTAATTGCTGAATCATTATATAGATATTCCTTTTTACTTTCTGGTATATTAAAGTAGACAGAGGGAAATACCTGACATCTCTGAACTATAATCCAGCTGCCTTAATCTCTGATAATAGCTGTATAGTCTTTAACTTGTGCCCCTGTGATTGTAAAAACCTTGTACCCATTTATCCAATTTTTGACTTTGGAGCTAGTAATCACTAAAGACTGTTCTTAATGGTTATTAATGAAGAGCCCTGGGTCAGACCAAAATAAACCATCTCAAGTCCAAAGTTATCTTGATAACCGAGAATGACTCTAACCAAAATAGGCCTTCCTGACATGTGCAGTAACTTAGATTTAACCTACAAATCAACTATACCACACTATAATACTAAAAATCATGTGCATTATCACATTAAGGCCGCCACTTTCTTACACACGATCTATGACTAAGCATGTAATTAATCTATGCATGCTCAATAATTAAAGCACCTCTAATCACATCATCTGGGGCCATTATACTTATTATCCTAAAACCTGGCTATCTTTCAATGCTATAAACTATCCAAATTACTGCAGTTCAGGGTGACAGATTTTTGGGCCCATGGGCCATCTGGTCTCTTGCTACGCGTCTAGTAATAAACTTTTTCTCTCACTGAAACCCCGGTGTGCAGTTTGAAAGGATTTATGTACCCTAGAAAAGCTATGTTTTAATTCTAATCAGTCTTGTGGGAGCAATGGTTTCTTCTAATCCCTATTCAGTACTATAGGTTGGAAACTTGACTAGGTTATCTCCACGGAGATGTGACTCAATCAATTGTGGATATTAAACTTGATTACATGGAGACATATCTCCACCCATTCTACATGGGTCTTGATTAGTTATTGGAATCGTATAAAAGAAGAGACATTTTAGAGAGAGTTCCCTTTTGAAAGCGAGGAGAGAGTTGCAGAACCACAACAGAATGACAAGAGAACCACAGTGTCCACCAGCCAGCGACCTTTGGAGATGAAGGAGATCATTGCCCAGGAGCTTCATGAATCAAGAGGCCTGGAGAGGAAGCTAATAGACATCAACATGTTTGCCATGTGCCTTCTCAGTTGAAGGCTTCCCATCAGCCTTCTGGAACCAAGGTATCTTTCCCTGGATGCCTTAGCTTGGACATTTTTATAAACTTACTTTAATTGGGACATTTTCTAAGACTCAGAACTGTAAATTAGCAATTTATTAAATTTCCCCTTTTAAAAGCAATTCCATTTCTGGTATATTGCATTCCAATAACTAGCAAACTAGAATATCCAGTGTCTCATGAATTGGTCCTTTGAGCAAGTAGACAAAAGAATCTATAATCTTTGTCTTGAAACAAATATACACTTGACTTATTGGCCAAACAAATAGGAAAGTTCTTGAGGACACAGACTATGTTTTGCACTACCCAGTATAATACATAGAATTTCTTAAATGTCAAATAAATAATTAGTAATTGATTCATGAATCAAAGAGAGATGTTTAGATCTCTCTTTGGAGAGATAAATAATAGATGAAAAGTTTCTTCCTATCTTTTATCAAGAAATATTTTAAAAGAACACTCCTAGACTCACAGACATTTTGCATTGTGAATTGACCCGGGCTTTGCAAGAATCAAAAGATGAAACTAAATTTCTGCCCAATGATATTCTATACAGACATGTTTATTCCCATCAAAAGTAATGCATTTTAGAGAGATAATAAGTACCTATATTAGTATCGATGAAAGTTATTAACTTCACATTAAGTTTTTCAGAATCCATGATACATATGTGGAAGCATTAAGTTAACAGAAAATTTTCCCTAAATTGTTTTACTATATTACATATTAGACCTTTGAAGACAGGGAAGCAATTATCAAATATATATATATATATATAGAGAGAGAGAGAGAGAAAGTATTGAAAAAGGTAGATGCAAAAACTGAAAGGATAAATATTTGAAATAACAAATGGCAGATGTAATTCAACTTAATTATCAAAATACATGATTGATGAATCCAGCAACACATTAAAAGAATTATACATCATGACCAAATAGGATTCATCCCAGGTATGCAAGGATGGTTCAACATAAGAAAATCAATTAATGTAATATTCCATATCAACAAATCAAAGCAGAAAAACCACATGATCATCTTGATTGATGCAGAAAAGGCATTTGACAAAATTCAACATCCTTTCCTGTTGAAAACACTTCAAAGGATAGGAATAGAAGGGAACTTCCTCAAAATGATAAAGGGAATATATGAAAAACCCACAGCTAATATCATCCTCAATGAGGAAAAACTGAAAACTTTCTCCCTAAGATCAGGAACAGGACAAGGATGTCCACTGTCACCACTGTTATTCAACATTGTGTTGGAAGTTCTAGCCAGAGCAATTAGAGAAGAAAAAGAAATACAAGGCATCAAAATTGGAAAGGAAGAAGTAAAATTCTCACTGTTTGCAGACGATATGATACTATATGTCAAAACCCCCGAAAAATCCACAGGAAAACTACTAGAGCTAATAAACGAGTACAGCAAAGTGGCAGGTTACAAGATCAACACTCAAAAATCTGTAATGTTTCTATACACTAGTAATGAAAAATCTGAGGGGGAAATCAAGAACAAATTCCATTTACAATTGCAACCAAAAGAATAAAATATTTAGGAATAAATTTAACTAAGGAGACAAAAGACTTACACAAAGAAAATTACAAGAAATTGTTAAAAGAAATCACAGAATACCTCAATAGATGGAAGGGCATACCATGTTCATGGGTTGGAAGATTAAATATAGTTAAGATGTCAATCTTACCTAAATTAATTTACAGATTAATGCAATACCCATCAAAATTCCTACAACTTACTTTTCAGAAATAGGAAGCCAATAACCAAATTTGTCTGGAAGGGCAGGATGCCCGAATAGCTAAAAGTATCCTAAGGACAAAAAATGATGTCAGAGGTCTCATGCTGCCTGACTTTAAGGCATATTATGAAGCCACAGTGGTCAAAACAGCATGGTACTGGCATAAAGATAGATATATTGACTAATGGAATTGAATAGAGTGTTCAGATATAGACCCTCTCATTTATGGACAATTGATCCATAAGGCAGTCAAGCCAACTCACCTGGGACAGAACAGTCTCTTCAATAAATGGTGCCTAGAGAACTAGATATCCATATGCAAAAGAATGAAAGAGGACCTATATCTCACATCCTATACAAAAGTTAACTCAAAATAGATCAAAGACCTAAACATTAGGTCTAAGACCATAAAACTGTTAGAAGAAAATGTAGGGAAATACCTTATAAATCTTATACTTGGAGGCAGTTTTATAGACCTTACACCCAAAGCAAGAGCACTGAAGAAATAAATAAATAAATGAGAACTCCTCAAAATTAAACACTTTTGTGCATCAAAGAACTTCATCAAGAAAGTAAAAAGACAGCCTACACAATGGGAGGCAATATTTGGAAATGACATATCAGATAAAGGTCTAGTATCCAGAATTTATAAAGAGATTGTTCAACTCAACAACAAAAAGACAGCCGATCCAATTACAAAATGGGCAAAAGACTTGAACAGACACTTCTCAGAAGAGGAAATACAAACAGCAAACAGGGACATGAAGAAATGCTCAACTTCCCTGGCCATTAGAGAAATGCAAAACAAAACCACAATGAGATATCATCTCACACCCACCAGAATGGCCATTATCAAGAAAGCAGAAAATGACAAGTGCTGGAGAGGATGTGGAGAAAGAGGCATGCTTATCCATTATTGATGGGAATGTCAAATTGTGCAACCACTGTGGAAGGCAGTTTGGTAGTTCCTCCAAAAGCTGAATATAGAATTGCCATATGACCCGGCAATACCATTGCTAAGTATCGACTCAAAGGACATAAGGGCAAAGACACAAATGGACATTTGCACACCAATGTTTATAGCAACATTATTTACAATTGCAAAGATATGGAAACAGCCAAAATGTCCATCAACAGATGAGTGGCTAAACAAACTGTGGTATATACATATGATGGAATGTTATACAGCCATAAGTCAGAATAAACTTATGAAGTATGTAACAACATGGATGGACCTTGAGGACATTATGCTGAGTGAGATTAGCCAAAAACAAAAGGACAAATACTGTTATGGTCTCACTGATATGAACTGACATTAGTGAATAAACTTGGAATATTTCCTTGGTAACAGAGACCATCAGGAGATAGAAATAGGGTAAGATATTGGGTAATTGGAGCAGAAGGGATACAGATTGTGCAACAGGACTGAATATAAAAGCTCAGAAATGGACAGCACAATACTACCTAACTGTACTACAACTATGTTAAAACACTGAATGAACCTGCATGTGAGAATGTTAGAGAGGAGGGCTGGGGGCATAAATGAAATAACAAAGAAAGATAGATGATAAAGATTGAGATGGTATAATCTAGGAATGCCTAGAGTGTATAATGATAGTGACTAAATGTACAAATTTAAAAAATGTTTTTGCATGAGGAAGAACAAAGGAATGTCATTACTGCAGGGTGCTGAAAATAGATGGTAATTAATATTTTAAAATGTCACCTTATGCGTGAGACTAAAGCAAAAAATGTTTATTTGGTATAAAATTTATATTTTTACTAGTGCATTTCCTAATATACTTATGTAGATAGCTTGATTGAACACCATAAGTACTTAGAATCTTGGGTAGGATATGAGATTTTGTTGATTTGTCCAGAGTGATGTCCCAATGAATCCCAGAGTGATTTGATCAGTGAGTGGAAAAGTATTTGCAAAGTCCCCTTCGGGGAGTAGTGAGAACGGGGAGAAATTCAACTTCCCCAAGTTGAATTCTTGATATTCTCACAAGCAGGGTGGACAACCAAAGCTATAGGCTGAGCCCCCAGACTTGGGGTTTGTTCATATGAAACTTAACACCACAAAGGATAGGTCAAGTCTACTTAAAATTTAGGCCTAAGAGTCACCCCCAGGAGAGTCTCTTTTGTTGCTCAGATGTGGCCTCTCTCTCCAGCCAACACAACAAGCAGACTCACCACCCTCCCCCTGTCTACCATGGGACATGATTCCCGGGGGTGTGGACCTTCCTAGCAACGTGGGACAGAAATCCTAGAATGAGCTGAGATTCAGCATCAAGGGATTAAGAAAAACCTTAGAATGAGTTGAGACCCAGCATCAAGGGATTGAGAAAACCTTCTTGACCAAAAGGGGGAAGAGTCAAATGAGACAAAGTGTCAATGGCTGAGAGATTCCAAACAGAGTTGAGAGGTTATCCTGGAAGTTATTCTCAGGCATTAAGTAGATATCACCTTGTTATTCAAGATGTAATGGAGAGGCTGAAGGGAACTGCCTGAAAATGTAGAGCTGTGTTCCAGTAGCCATGTTTCTTGATGATGACTGAATATAGCTTTCACAATGTGACTGTGTGATTGTGAAAACCTTGTGTCTGATGCTCCTTTTATCTATCTTGTCAACAGAGGAGTAGAACATATGGAATCAAAATAAATAATAAGGGGAACAAATGTTAAAATAAATTTAGTTTGAAATACTAGTGATCAATGAAAGTAGGAGGTAAGGGGTATGGTATGTATAATCTTTTTCTTTTTCTGTTTTCATTTTATTTCTTTTTTTGTTGTCTTTTTTTTTCTTTTTCTGAATTGATGCAAATGTTCTAAGAAATGATGAGTATGCAACTATGTGATGATATTGTGAATTACTGATTATATATGTAGAATGGAATGATCATATGTTAATGTTTTTGTTTGTTTATTGTTAAATTTTACTTTAATTAACAAATAAATAAATTTTTAAAAAATACATGATTGAGTATAGAAAATGAGATGTTGACTGTTAATTGGCAAGACTGCTCATTGTTAGTATGAAAATTTATACTGCAGAATTTAAAAATAGTGTGCTACTCAAAATATTGAAGCCAATATGACTTCTTATTAAAATTGGACTGGAATCCAACTTCCTGAAAATAGTTTTCCCTTTCTACCCAAAGGCAAAATCTCAAAAGAAAATATTAAAATACAAAAAGATATGCTCTTAAATTTAATCCATTACTATGAGTGTGAACCCATTGTAGGTAGGATGTTTATATGACATTAGGTCGCTTAAGAAGGTGTAGCCCAGCCCAATCAGGATGGCACTTAATCCTATTCTTGGAGTCTTTTATAAGCAAATTGAATTCAAATAGGAGAGAGACAAAGCAACAGAGGAAAGAACACAAAGCTGAAATCCATGGAAACAGCCTTCCCGTATGACACAGGAGTTAAGAATTGGCTATAGCCAGTCCTTGAATGCCGGTTTTGGGGGAGAAAGCATTGTCTTGATGACATCTTGATTTGGACTTCTTTTTAGCCTCAAAACCATAAACTAATAAATTCCCATTGTTTAAGCCAACTTATTTCATGGTATTTGCTTAAGCTGCCTAAGAAACCATATTAGCTAAGGTCCTCTAGAGAAACCCTAGAGAATCAGCAGGAGATATCTGTAAATATAAAATTTATAAAAGGGTCATGTAACCTTGGGGATGTAGATCCCAAGGTCTGTAAGGCAGGCCACAAGCTGGCTCTGATGAAGGTCCTAAATGAACTCTCAGGAGAGGCTGGCTGGGCAACATGGGGATGTGAGGGTCCAAGATCTGTAGGGCAGTTCATAGCTGGCAGCCTTTAAGAAGGTCCGCAATGAACTCTCAGGAGAGGCTGGCTGACTAAAGCAGAAAGAGTGACTGTCTCTTCTGAATCCTCCTTAAAAGTCTTCTGGTGATTAGATTAGGCATCACTCATTGCAGAAGACACTCCCCTTAGCTGATTACAAATGCAATCATCTGTGGATGCAGCCAACATGATCATGATTTAAGTCCATGAAATGTCCTCATAGCAACAGATAGTCCAGCACTTGCCTAACCAGATAATCAGGCACCACCACCTGACCAAGCTGACACATGAACCTGACCATGACAGAAACTAAAAAGCAAGTCCTTTCCAGGGGAGTAAGTAAAGTGAAATAAGTTAAAGACACAAGTATTTGGAAGCAAGAAAACTTATTATTTATAAATGATATCATTGACCAAATAAAATACACAAGAATATGTGCAGACAAACTGCTAGAAATAGTAAGAATTGAGCAAGATAGCTAAATAATATATAGCATCCCAATACACAGCTAACAATACACAAGTAACAAACAAAGAGTAGGAGGAAGGGCAGTGCAATGGTGCCTCAGTGACAGAATTCTCACCTGCCATGCTGGAGACCTGGGTTCAATTTCTGGCGTCTGCCCATGCCAAAAACCAGAAAAAGAATAGGAGGGAGAGAGATTTCTTACAACAAAAACTGAAACAAAAGATGTGGGGATATATGCATAGGAAAATTTAACATTATTAAAAGGCATTGCAAAAGACCTAAATAAATAGAAAGATATCCCATATAAAAGGATAAAATAGCCCAACATGCAAAAAGTTTATACTCGCCTCAATTTTCACCACCTCAATTATCACCCTAACCCAACCCACCATCATCTTTCATATTTCTATAATTTTCTCTTACCTAGCCTCCATATTCCACATATGGAAATCAGAACATGTCAATCTTTTGTTCAAAATCTATCAATAGATTCACATTTTACCAAATAACTACTAGACTCCTTAAAAATAGCTGACAAAGTGCTATGTGATCTGGCCCTCATTCAATTTGCTCTTGACATAATGGCTCCTACCTATTCCTTAAACATACCAGGATCTTTCCAGCCATGGCTCTCATCTCTGCTATTGCTAAATTCCCCACCTACTCTAAGTCCTTGCTCAAATATTACCCTGTAAGAGAAGTCAACCCTCATTACCCTGTTTAAAATCATGACCAGCCCTCTACTCCAGGATTCTCCATCTCGCTTTATCTTTCTCCATGGCACATGTTGCCCCTTATAATTACACAACATATTTTTGTTGTTGCTGTTATTTTCAGTCTCTTTTCAATGGGAATTTCACATTCAGGAGGCAGGGATTTTTTTTTCTCTACTGTTTATTGCTGGATTCTCAGCATAGTCAAGATTCCCTGGCACATAGTAGGAACTAAATCAAAGTAAATTGAATAGAATGAGTGAAAGGCAATTTAGTCTACAAATAGTAATTATTAATTAATTAATTAAATCATTTATAATCAAGAAAAAATACAATCTGGGCAGGATATAGATCAATAAGAACTCTTATGCTTGCTGGTGGTGGTATTGCAAATTTGGAAGTTTTTTGGTATACCTGTTGACATTATCCTGCAAAGTTAAAGATTCACATAACCTGCAAACCAAAAATCCCACTCTTATGTACAAATCCTAGAAATCTTCTTGCACATGTGTTTGACAAGGGACACATACAAGAATACTCAAACAGCACTATTCATAACAATAAAAACATGGAAACTATACAAATGTGTTTTGGCAGAGGAATAAATAACATAATTTGTGTTATTTTTGCTGACTCAAATATTACAAAGCATTTTAAATAAATGAAACACTGCTTTTTATAAAACCATGGATGCATCTTAAAATAATGATGAGTTTGAAAATGTCCTAAAATACTACCTAAAATATGAAACTATTTTTATAAATGTTGATACAAGAAAAATTAGAACATATACTGTCTTCGTCTTACATATAAATGTTCAAAAAACAATACATATATATATTTGTATGTGTGTGTGTGTGTGTGTGTGTGTGTGTGTGTGTCTATGCACATACGTAAAGAAATGAAAACTGCATTAGTTTTCTCAGGCAGTAAGACAGGAGGTTGGAATAGGGAAGTATGCATGGTTAAAGAGATACAACTCATTTTAATTCTTGAGTTAAATAATAGGTTCACCAGTGAGATTATATTGTTTTTTGCATGTATGTTATATATATTTTGAATGTATATAAACATGCATTTTATATATGAAATAAATTTTTCATATATTCAAAAATATGTAAATATTTATATATTTGAATATAAAAGAAATGAAGGGTAAAAGAACTGCAAAATGTCATGCCACTGTTCTGTATGTTTTAGAAATGGGTTTGACTATGTCAGTGATTTAAAACAATTGCATATTCGGCATGTTTTTCAAAATTCTCGAAGATCTTACAGCACTCAGCCTTAAGGTCTTTGATGAACCCCAAATTCTGTGGTTTTGAATACATTCCACTCAAAGCTTTGATCTTTCTAATTCCTAAGTCTCTCAGTTCATCTTTGAGATCCAAATTTTCTACTTTGGTCTTTCACTTTGTGTTTATTAGTTCAATTAGTCTTCTTAAATTACTGTGACATAGAAGAAACAGGAAAAAGAAAAAAAAAGTCTGCAAAATTGTTTTTCCTAACCAAAATGCCATATACTTTCAAAAACATCAAATGTGTTTAATTTTCTTTCAAAACCCTTGTATTATTCCAATAAGTGATAGCCTGTTCTTTAAAGTCACTGTATTTTTTGATGCATGCCAATTGTCTAGATGCAGCAAAGCATATGGGCTCAGTGATAGGGGGTCATGGGATTTTGCAAGAGGTATTCTCTTCTGGAGGGCAAACAAAGTGCTTGGGATGAAGGTTAAAAAAAATAAAAAAGAAAATGAGAAGTATTTCCATTGCATTATGTACTTTGATGTATTTCTAATGTATTCCTTTTCAAAACATCCCTTTGCTGGAGTAGAGGCACAGACAGAATGAGCAACAGTTGCTGTCCTGAACATACCAAGTACCCATTTTAAAACTCTTTTATAAATGCAACAGAGCAATTTAAAAGAGCAAATGGTACGGTTGCTTTTTAAAAAATGTACATTCTTTTTATAACTACATTTACCAAACTCAAAACATGCAAATCACACTGTACTTGAATCTGGCTTTAACGAATTTAACTAATCTAGCTAATACAAAAATATTAAATCCATATTTGTTTAATGCTTAAAAGAGGATTTCTTAATATATAGCCAACACTTCTTTTGAAGCTATTCGACAGAATCACATTTAACATTGGGAAATATTTAAGATGTAGGGAAGATCCCATTCAACTATATTCTTTGAGTCAACATTATTTTTATTAATTATTTATTAGACACATTTTTCATCTCTTTAAGTCCTTTCCTTGACTTTCTGTAAGTACTTTTGAAATTGCCAAGTAAGTGTGAATTTGCATTGGCTTTTGAGGTCAAATGATTTTACGTGTTTGAATTACAAGCTGAAGAAGGCTTTGGTTTTGTTAACTCATTTTCAATGATCAAGAGCAAAAGATATTTAAAATATTCTGTTTGTAGTTTATGATTGCTCCTTTAGAGACCCACCTGCCTCTTCTTTGAAGCCATTGTTATCTTGAGATGAAAAAATATATCTTTTTAGTCAAATCACTATTTTTTATTCAAGAAAAAGTTCTAAAATAATAATTATTTACCTATAAAAATAAATCATTTCCAAGCATTTATTTTGTGATAGAGTTTGGCTTTTTGGCTTACGCAGGACTGACTTCATGCTAAATCTTCACTGCAAGGTGTTTCATAATGGATGTCACCTGTGTTTGCCCTTGTCATTTTACAGGATCAATTTGATCCACTGCCATTCAGGTAAACTGCGTTGGGTCTCTTGTTACTAACTAAACCCTAGTATTTGTTCTTCATACTTCATAAAATGGCTCATCCCTTCACTTTCAAGATAGACCATTCATCATACTTTCAACAGCAAAGGAAAACATATTGTTTCTTCATGGTATTTTTAATGCTCTGAAAAATCCTTTGTTGAAGAAGAGATTCTGAAGTATTGTCCTTTAAAAAAAAAAAGGTAAAAGAATATAATGATTAGTCTGAAAGCTTAGAGGGAAAATGAGGGGTGACATGAAGACAAATGCCAAATGGGAAAACCAAAGCAGTCAGAAAGGAAAGAAAACCTCAGAGATCAAATGTAGGTCAGAGAAGTGTTTATCATTACTCTCAGAATATACAAATTTCTTTTTTCAACAAAACATTAAGTCCTTAGAAATGTTCCAAGGAGATCAAAATCTAAAATTGATTCTCACTCTTGAATTCAACTATTAGCATTTCATGAGCTTCTGCCCCTGGTGAATCTTTCCTTACTAACATTAGTTATCAAAACACTTGGCATTTTTTTCACAGCAGGGTTGAGTCACAACACAGACACCTCTATCCCCAAAATAAATGTTGAACTTTGAATAAAACATGCATCTTTTATCTTAATCTTGAATTTTTGAGTGTGCTGATTCTCCCTCTTCGTTGTTAGATTGCCATCATCTGGCAGTTCAGTCTCTTATCCATCCCAAGTTGAATAAAAGTGAAACAAGATTTTACCTTTTAGCTTATATCTATCCATAAATGGAAAAGGATTGTGGAAGAGATAGAATTTGATGCACTGAAATTTTTCCAGGGCCTGAAGTCAGTTTTATTAGGCTACCTGAGTTTATGTAGTTCTAAGAGATGCTATTGTCTAAGATATTTCACAAAATTTACTTGCTTAATGGTAATATAGTTAAATTTTCTAAGATAAATGATTATTATTTCCCCTAAAACATATGCCAACCAGGAAACATAGTTTTAAAAGAAAATATGGAAATAAGTCAAGGAAGAATATATTCCATTTTGAAACTGGAGGTAAATTGCTGTTTATCGGCTATTACGATATCTGCAGGCAATATTGTATTGTCCTATCCTGTAACTATACAAGGAAGAGCCTGCAATATAGATGAGTAGAATGGATATTTTTACCTTTTTTCAAATTAGCTAACTGTAAAGGGAGTTAGTTGTTAAATCCCATAAAAAGATGCAGGCAAAATTGCATTAAGAACTTAATCTCCTAATTTTTCATCTAGGGCTATCTTTTTTATTTTTTAATATTTTTGTTGAGAAATCTCCACACACATATAGTCCATCCACAATATACAATCAATGGCTCACATTATCATCACATAGTTGAGTGTTTATAATCATGATCATTTTAAGAATATTTGCATCACTCTAGAAAAAGAAATAAAAGAAAAAAGAAAAGCTCATACATCCCATACCCCTTACCCCTCCTTTCATTGACCACTAATATTTCCATCTACCCTATTTTTTTACCTTTATCCCCCCATTATTTATTTATTTATCATCCTTATTTTTTTATTTATCTGTCCATACCCTGGATGAAAGGAGCAATAGACGCAAAGTTTTCACAATCGTACAGTCACGCTGCAAAAGCTATGTAGTTATACAATCATTTTCAAGAATCAAGGCTACTGGAATGCAGTTCAACAGTTTCAGATGCTTCTCTCTAGCCACTCAATACACCATAAACTAAAAAGGGATATCTGTATTATGCATAAGAATAACCTCTAGGATAACCTTTCAACCCTGTTTGAAATCTCTCAGCCACTGCAACTATTTTTCTCCTTTCACTCCCCTTTTGGTCAAGAAGGCTTTCTCAGTCCCATGATACCAGGTTTCAGCTCATTCCAGAAGTCCTGTTCCTCACTGCTGGGGAGATTTACACCCCTAGAGTCATGTCCCACATAGAGAGGAAGGCAACGAGTTCACCTACTGAGTTGGTTTAGAGGGAAACGCCACATCTCAGCAACAAAAGAGGTTCTCTGGGGGTAACTCATAGGTGTAATTATCAGTAGGCCTAGCTTCTCCTTTGCAGAAATAAGTTTCATAGGGGTGAACTCCAAGATCTTGGGCTCAGCCTATTGAATTGGTTGTCCCTTCTGCTTGAGAGAATATCCATGATTTCTTTGAACAATTTATTGTAGTTTTCTGTGTATAGGTCTTTTGTGTCTTTAGTTAAATTTATTCCTAAATATTTGGTTCTTTGGATTGCTATTATATATGGAATTTTTTCTTGATTTCCCCCTCAGATTGCTCATTGCTAGTGTATAGAAACACTACTGATTTGGGGGTATTGATCTGTACCCTGCACTTTATTGTACTCATTTATTAGCTCTAGCAGCTTGCTGTAGATTTTAGGAGATTTCCAACACATAGTACTATCATGTCATCTGCAAACTGTGAGAGTTTTACATCTTCCTTTCCAATATGGATGCCTTCTATTTCCTTTTCTTAGCTCTGGCTAGAACTTCCAGCACAATGTCAAATAACAATGGTGACACAGGGCATCCTTGTCTTGTTCCTGATCTTAGAAGGAAAGCTTTCAATCTCACCCCATTGAGGATGATGTTGGTCGTGCGTTTTTCATATATTCCCTTTATCATGTTGAGGAAGTTCTCTTCTATTCCTATCCTTTAAAGTGTTCTCAAGAAATGATATTGAATTTTGTCAAATGCCTTTTCTGCATCAATTGAGATGATCATGTGGTTTTACTGCTTTAACTTTTTTTATTGATATAGTGCATTACATTAATTGATTTTCTTGAGTCGAACTCTCCTTGCATTTGAATAAATCCAACTTGGCCATGGTGTATAATTCTTTTTATTATGGGCTGCTGGATTTGATATGTAAGCATTTTGTTGAAGATCTTTGCATATATATTCCTTATAGAGATTGGTCTATAATTTTCTTTTCTTGTAGTATCTTAGTCTGGCTTTGGTACTGGGGTGATTGTGGCTTCATAGAATGAGTTAGGCAGCTTTCCATCCTCTTCAATTTTTTTGATGAGCTTGAGCAGGATTAGTACTAATTTTTTCTTGAATGCTTAGTAGAATTCACATGTAATATCATCTGCTTCTGAGCTTTTGTTTTTGGGAGCTTCCTAATGACCGATTTAATCCCTTTACTTATGACTGATTTGTTGTGGTTGTCTATTATTTCTTGAGTCGATGTTGGTTGTTCATGCCTTTTTAGGAAACTGTCCATTTCATCTACCTTGTCCAGTTTATTAGCATATTGCTCCTCACAGCATCCTCTCATTGCCTCCTTTATTTCTGTAGGTTCAGTGGTCATGTCCGCTCTTCCTTTTCTGATTTTATTTATTTGCATCCTTTCCCTTTTTTTAAATTTGTTAGCCTAGCTAAGGATCCATCAATTCTATTGATTTTCTCAAAGACCCAACATCTGCTTTTGTTGTTTCTCTCTATTGTTTTCATGTTCTCGGTTCCGTTTATTTCTGCTCTAATCTTTATTTCTCTTCTTTTTGCTATGGGGTAAGTTTTCTGCTCTTTCTCTAGTTCTTCCAGGTGAAAGGCTGATTCCTCTATTTTTACCCTTTTTTCTTTTTTAGTGTAGGCATTTAAGGCAATACATTTCCCTCTCAGCACTGCCTTTACTGCATCCCATAATTTTTGATATGTTGTGCTTTCATTTTCATTTGCCTTGAGATATTTACTGATTTCTCTTGTAATTTCTTCCTTGACCTACTGGTTGTTTAAGAGTGTGTTGTATAGCCTACACATATTTGTGAATTTTCTGGCCCTCTGCCTGGTATTGATTTCAAACTTCATTTCATTATCATCTGAGAAAGTGTTTTGTGTAATTTCAATCTTTTTCAATTTATTGAGACTTACTTTGTGACCCAGCATATTGTCTATCCTTGAGAATGATCCATGAGCACTTGAGAAAAATATGTATCCTGCTGTTATGGGGTGTAATGTTCTGTGAATATCTATTAAGTCTAGTTCATTCATCATATAATTCAAAATCTCTATTTCTTTATTGATCCTCTATCTAAATGTTCTATCCATTGATGAGAGCTGGGAATTGAAATCACCCGCTATTATGGTGGAGGACTCTACTTCTCCCTTCAGTGTTGTCATTGTTTGCCTCATGTATTTGGGAGCACTCTGGCTCAGTGTATAAATATTTATGATTATTATGACTTATTTTTGAATTTTTCCTTTTACTAATACGTCATGTCATTTTTGTCTCTTTTAATTGTTTTATATATGAAGTCTAATTTGTTGGATATTAACATAGCTACCCCTCCTCTCTTCTGGTTGTTGTTTCCATAAGATATCTCTTCCAACTTTCACTTTCAATCTTGTGCTCAGGGGCCTGTTTTCAGAAGTCAGAATTTGTTAATTAATTCCACAATTGGAGCTTGGTTGAGCTAACTTCTTGCTATTAATAAGTTCTGTTTCCTTTCCCCTCAGGGAACCAGCCTGCCATGCCCATGGGGGAGGGGTACCAGCCTCCGCAGCTTGGGAGATGCAGCTCTGTGTGGGATCTCAGCCATTACACCTGTTCCAGACTGGTGTACACTGTATGTCCAGGCACTGGAGTCCCCACAGCAGTTGTTCTGTACAGTTTCTGGCTACATACTAGCTGTTCTGGAAGACGAACTAAATTCCACACCTCACTCTACCCTCATCCTGCCCCACCTCTCCCTAGGGCTATCTTATTTATTCATTCATTCAGCAAGATTGACTGAGCAACAGTTACATGCCAACACTCCACTGGGCTCCAGGAACACCTTTTATCCTATTTGCTAGCTATGTATACATACACCAGTGCATCATATAGAAACTTACATATCTAAGTTAAAATATCTTACTGGAAGTCAAAGTATTTCAAATGAAACGGAAACTACCAATGTCTTTGACCTAGTTTCATTATTAATTATAATTCTGACTTAATTTGCCAACATAACTAATCCAATTTAGTACTCTGTATGCTCCTCAAGGGCAGGAACCACCATCCCCTTCTTCACTATTCCAGCTCCTTCCAAAATGACTAACAAATAGTCAACACTCGGAAAATATATTTTGAGAAAATAAAGGAATAAATTCTCTTTATAATTGGTAATTGTTGATTGTATGCCAGCTCAATCAGCCCCACTGAACGCTGACATGCAGTACAATTACAAAATAGGTAAAACTTGTCACTGGCATCATCACACCATCTCCTCTTCCAGCATCCCTCTCAGTCACTCCAGGTTCTGCCCGCCTCAGACCTCTATTCTGGGCCTCATACCTATAAGAACCTTTTCCTAGCCTAAGTCTTAACTGATAGTATTTTATTGTATAAAGATATTTATATTGTATTTTACTGTGTGGCTCTTGAAAAGTCCCTACACCAATGGAGTGAAAGCCATTAGTTCAAATAGAAAATGAGAAGAAATGCCTGAGAACATTGACTTCAACCTATGATTATAAGTCACTGTTTCTTGATTAATCAGTCTTTGGTCCTGTGCTGAACATTTGTATGGGTTCAATTATTATTACTTTGAAAATCAATGCTGTGCAAACTCTAAAGTTAAACTACTCCCTTTAAGGGAGAGAGGAAAAAAAAAAAGATCTTTCAAAGAAAAAAAAATATTCCTTACAAAATACATTCTCACCTAGAACTTTTCCTTATCAGATTTCTCCAGATTTTTAATCCAATTGTCAATTAGTAAGGACTTAATAAAATTACTTTAAATAAAAAAGCATCACTTCTGCATGGGTCAAAGATGTTTGGGACAGCTAAGTCTAAAAGATAACCAGAGATTCAGGATCCCCTTCCATTGTGCAGAATTTTTACTGAGAAATAGCTACAGAACAATGGACAACATTTCCCAGTCTCTTGGCATGCCATTGGAACCATCAAACTGGTGAGGGAAGAAGTAATTTGAAACCTTCCCAGCCAAACAGGTAAAGGAGTAAGTATGCCTTCTCCACCTTCTTCCGAACTGTCCATAAGCTAAATTCCTTCTCCTTTGAGAAGGATACATGGCTCTTCAGGAGGACAGAAATAAAGGTGGAAGGAACTTGAGCCTTTAAATGTGGAAGGCTGCCTGTTGATCCATAACACCCAATTTGGATTATGTTAGAGAGAAATAAACTTCTATTTTATTAGGTTGTTGAGATTTTCTGCTGATCCTTTATATCAGTTAGCGTCATCTTACCTAATGAAATGTTCCCCCATAAAATAAAATTTAAAATGATTTTCATCGGTTAATTATGGAAGCAGGTGGAGTACAGATGGGATCTGTGTATGGTGTGCTGGTGTGAAACTGTTATGTATCCCAGAAAAGCCATGTCTTTTAATCCTATCTTGTGGGGGCAGACCAATTGTGGGTGGGACCCTTTGACAGGGTTGTTTTCATGGAGATGTGAATCCACCCATTCAGAATGGGTCTTAATTAACTTACTGAGTCCTCCATAAGGGACGCATTTTGGAGAAAGCAAAGACGATTGGAGAGTCTGCACAGAGAGCAGAAAGATGAAATCAAGTGAAAGATGCTTAAAAATGGAAACACCCCAGCAGAAGCCAGAAGGGCCCACAGGAGCCATTTTGAAACCAACCCAAGAGAAAAGGACCAGCAGACATCGCCACGTGCCTTCTCATGTGACAAAGGAACCTGGATGCAATCGATCTTTCTTCCCTGAAGGTATCCTCTTGTTGATCCTTAATTTGGACATTTCCATGGTCTTAGAACTGTAAATTTGTAATCCAATAAATCCTTTTTGTAAAAGCCAATTCATTTCTGGTGTATTGCTGGCAGCTTTAGCAAACCAAAACAGTGGCATCTTTTTTTCATCTGTGTGTCCTTGGTGGCACAAATAATGCTTTACCTGGCTTTCCAACTTATATAGAATAGGAAATGTTGTCAAGCAAATTCGTAAGTGGAATTCTCCTAGGAATCAGAATATGACCGTCTGAAAGACAGTTTCAGGATATCCAATTCAGCTGCACAGTAAGAAATGCCTCCTGTTAATTTGTAATCATTTAGTACATATGAATTTCAGGGAGTCGTATCCCAAGGCTGAGATGGTGTTTTCAGGGTATCCCAAGAATTTTTCAAATGAATTGTTCATCTTCAAGAATGAAGATGAGCCACGTTTTATTTGACACTCTTCCTCTGATCTCCAGCAGTCGTTATGTTTAAAATACAGCCTCTCTACAGAACATTGCACTACATATCATAAGTTTGAATTGTTAAGAATGTACTGGCTACAAATTGACAATGAAAGCCAGGATAATGTACACGATGTAGGCCAAAAGATATTTGGACTTAAAATATTTTAAAATTAATTCAAAGTGAGTAGAGAAATTTACATTAATTTCTTAATCATTTTATTTTAGGCACAGCTGAGGAAATAATTAAAAATGTATTTACTAAATCTCTGAAAGTGATTCCATTTCTTAATTAATGAGAAAATGCTCTGCATCAAACAATGATGCAAATCTCTTGAGAAATTCTGTAATTTTATAAACTATGATAACAAAGCAATGGTTGTTTACCACTCCCCGTGCTGTGTACTTTCTTGTTTGATTATACCAGTTCATAAACAAAGAACTAAAGAACAGAGAGATATGTCAGCCTTCTCACCCTTGCAAACAACTCTTTGATAAATGAAGGACAAACTCAGTGGAAAGAAAATAACTCTGACTAATGTAACAACAGGGCTTCTTTTATGTTTTTCAAATGTTCTCTTCCTGTTCTTAAAGCACCTAAGACAAAGAGAGGTGTCTCTTTAGACAATGTGCTTGAAGCATTTAGTGTCTATACACTCACAGAAGAAAA
The DNA here is from genome assembly GCA_004026745.1 of Myrmecophaga tridactyla. NCBI lineage: Eukaryota > Metazoa > Chordata > Mammalia > Pilosa > Myrmecophagidae > Myrmecophaga > Myrmecophaga tridactyla. Next base: position 102,523 of record PVIY010001684.1, on the reverse strand, counting down.
AGCCCTGTTAAGACATTTCCTGAAAAAGAAAAAAAAAATCAAGTCAACTGCTTTTGCCCACCATGAACACCAGAAATAGGATTTAGGATTCACTCTATCACAGTGCCTTAAAGGAATTATTTTACTTTGATATTAAAAAAATATAAGATTTCATGAAGAATTGCTGAATTCAAAATAATAATTAAAAGTACATATCTTTTAAGATTTGAATTAAATATTTATATATATGCACATATATAGGTACATACATATATATATATATATCTTCAAATAATGTAGTGCTGGAATTAATTTCCAATTTAGAAAGTGGTGAAAAGTGAAGCCCGAAACTTTTTTATTTTCTTTTAATAGGAGGGAGGGTTGTTTTGATTGTACATTTGACCTTCTGACATTTACTCCACCTGAATTAGAAAGTGTGCTTCCTTTGGTAATAACTTTAATTAGGAGAGTAGAGAATTAGTTCCCTTTGTCCATGACAGCTCAAAGTTCAAATGTGAGGTATAATAGATTTCAGATGCACTGTATTATCTGAATGTTTATTGCCATGATTAGACATCGAGCTAAGAGCAGAGACCTCCAGATCTCTGTTAGGGTGCCTGGGCTCAGTTCCTGGACCTTCTTTCATCTCTATCTCACTGCCTCCCTTGACGATCATGTCCAGATCCACTGCGTTACTTACTATTAATAGGACAATGAATTTATATAGCCAGCACCAACATTCCTCTGGCACTCCAGACTCAAATAGATAATACTCTCTTGTCATCTCCACTTGGATGTACGATAAGTTCTGGTCAAAACAAAACTTTTCAGGTCCCTTGAAAAAAATAAGATCCTAACCCATATTCTTTTTTTTTTTTCTCAATCAGTGACACCACCATTCCTCCATCTCTCTCCTCAGATCTCATAAGACTCTTGGACGCTACTTTAAACCATTTTGTAAATCTGAACCACTTCTTATTGCATCCGTGACTACCGCTACAACACAATTCACCATAATTTCCCTGAGAGTATTAAAAGGGCCCCCTAACATTCTTCTTGTACCCTTCAATGGCAGTCCTCCCCCAGCAAACTCCAGTCTGCACACAATTGCCACTCCATTCTGGCCGTACTTGCCTTTTGCTGGTCTCCTCAAACACACCAAGCTTATTCCTTCCCACACCCTTATGCTTGCTGTCCCCTATGCCTGAAAGTCTCTTATCCCAGATTTTGCATGGCTTGCTCCTTCATTTCAGCCACAGCTGCCCAAATGTCATCTCCTCAGAGGGGTTATCTTTGACCATGCTTCCCACCAGCCATCACTCTCTATCCCTTACACTGCTTTTCAGGGAGGATTTGCCTCTGAAGTTGTATTATTTACTTTTACTTGCTTATTATTTCTCTACCTTATTACGCTGAAGGTACTTTGTCTTACACCCCTTTATCTGCAGTACTTAGAACAGCTGCCACATATAGAAGACAGTCATTAATATTTGTTGGATGAAGGAATAAATGAATGAATTGAAGCTAAGCAGTCTTCTTCCCTAAACCCTGAGGAACTTCAAAGGCCTAAAGCACAAACTGCCCCAGCCCACCTGCTCAGGTGCTATCTGTTTGTCTTGGGAAATTGTGGGTGAATTTATATGTGTGTAAGCTGAGGGAGTTTTGTTTCTAAGGAGCTGGTGCACTGAAAATCCATACCAAGAATAGCAAATATTAATCTAATACCTGGGAAAAGAGACTTACTCTGCTAACACCTAATTCTCCAGGAAAACTGTGGTACCAGATTGCTTAGGCTACTGCCTTAGAAATAAAAACTGCCTTAGAAATAGAAATTGGAATATGAATTTAAATGCATGACCACCAGTGAAGCTACAGACTTGGAAAGAGTTTAGCACAGCATGTAAGTGACCAAGCTTGGCTTTTATTTGACCTCATGGTCTGAAATCCCACATTAGCCTGCCATGTTCAAAGAATCCTGCTAACTAACACCATGGGCATAATCTCACCTCTTATATAAAATAAAATTGAAGATAACACTAAATAAGATTTATTTATTAGGATTTTTGTTTATTTTAAATAAGGGCCTACCTTATATGATGTTCCCTCTTCCCAACCACATTTCAACTCAAACTAAAGTATTACTTTTCAACCCAATGACACCAGTAGTTGTTTTCTCTCCACATGTTGTTTAAAAATGGCAAAAACAAGTATGGTCAGCCTGCTGGACCAATTTCCATCATTCTCATCTGGGTAAAGAACTTTGTGTATTTGATACAACATTGTTCTATTGTTGAGAAGCTAAATTGGCTCTCTGAAATAAAATAAATATTATGCAATTGCGTATAACATAAGATTTCCCCTTTGCCTAATTACAGACGTAATTCTGTTTTTCATGACTTTATAGAATCCCCGGGAAGAAAATGGACACAGGAAGCACTCAGAGCATTAGCTACAGTAGCAGTCGCAGTATCAACAACAGCGGCAGCAGTATCAATAGCTGTGGTAACATTTTTACTCAAGAGGTTATTACTTTTTTTTTTTTTAATAACTCAATGAAACAGGAGCAACCTCAGAGAAATGCATTTTCTGGAGTAAACAATGGAAAGGAGCTATTAACCTAAAACAGCAGGAAATATATTGACCACAGCTAGAAATTTACTCTCCCAAAATGCAGTACACAGAGTTCACTTACTAGTGTTACAGTTTGTTTATCAAACTAAAGAGAAAAAAAAGAAAAAACACGGAAAACAAAACAAAAAAAAGACGCATTTTGATTGCTGATGTATTTTCTGCAAAGACAGCGGGCTGAAAATGTATAAAAGTATTCAACTGTGACTATGAAATACACATTATTCTCCATAATATGGCCCCTAAATATCCTTGTTCTTTTTAGATGTCTCAGAATGTGTAAAGGGAGTAAAATATTCAATTACTTTTTAATGTCTCAAAAATCACTCTCAGTAAAATGAAATCAATGGAATTGCCAAGAGCCCTCTTTATAGGATCAGCTTTATTAATTCAAGATATGTCTTCCTCCCTCAGGTAAATGTAGTTTGAACCTTGTTTACTGGGCTTAACCCTTGATGGAGTCCCACGCTTTCAGGGATGAATAAAAAGACATGATTTTTATCTATAGGCAGCAGAGTCGTATCAAGTTCTACAAAAGGTAGTGTATAAATGGATAGAAGATTTTAAATACACTCTTCTAAGTGATAACAAGAAATTTATATCCTAAAATCCTACCTTAAGTAATACAGTCCTATAGGATACTAAATTAGTGCTAACATGTTCCAGGCGTCTAATATACTTACCTGGGAGCAGTAGAATAAAGAGAGAAGTGCTCCCATTTTTATAAAATTAATTGCTTATGAACAGGCTTGGATCAACTGGACATTGAATCAGTGGCCCATGAGGAATTCACACTCTTGCTCATTTCCCAGGCTTCACTAGAGCTTTGGTGTCTGTCTCATTTCCGGTCATCATGGGTATTTTCTCTCTATGCTTGGCAGAGGGATTCAGGTTCTGGCTCAGGAGTCCCTAAGAACTGCTTAATGCTCAGATTATTCCCTCTACACTAGATCTGAAAAGGAGAGCGAAACAGACTCTTGGGCTCTATAGTCATTGGCAAAATATCGTAAAGAGGCTATCTAGATTGCTCAATGTAAAGGCCAATTTTCTTTGAGTTCTTCACTTTGCTTGGTATGTTCAATATCACTTTGAGGAGAAATTTACTGTCAAGACTGGGAAAAAATCGAAATAAACACATTCCCTATTAATCAGTTGCACAAAATATTTTTCAGTGAATTGGTTTAGCAGTGAGGATAGCCTTCATGTGTTAGAGAAAACTCCTCACATATATTTTTAAGAGGGCTCTTCAGTAGAGCCACCTTAATGGCAAATAATGCATAATTCACCTGAAGGCAAACAATGGTAACTTCCTGTAATTTGCTGATTTTTAAACTTACTTTAAGAAAAAAAAAATAATAACCTTAATCGCTGTAAAATATTAAGTCAAAAAGTGTCCATCATGGTTTGCAGAATTTGACCTAAAGGTTTTAATTCAAGGTGAAAATTGTACCACAGCACATTCAGGGAGAAATAGGTATGGTTTTGTTCATTGTTTTCCCCTAAATAAGAAATTGGTTCTCTAAGTCCACACTATTTTAACAGCAGCATAAATGCAGCTCACTGACCTATTCAGATAAAATAGCCTATCAAGAAATAGGAAAAAAATGCAAGTCAAATGCCAGATTGGGGTTATTAAAATAGATAAACAATAAGAGTGCTTAAGCCCATCCCTAAATAACTAGTTGCTAATTTAAAAACAAAATCTTGCAATTAAACAATAAAGTTTATAGACGGGAAGTAAAGATGTATTAATAGAGCCAAAGCTTGATCTCTTTACTACAGGCCTTGGAGAAAGCATACTGAACATGTTAACACATTTGATATATCAACTAATATTAGTTGTAACTAAACATTGAAATGACTTCAACACATTCATATAATATTTGCTTGAAAAATATATTTGAAATGTTGCCTATACTATTTGACTCTCCAAGGTGGTGAAAATAAATTACACTTGTGTTTAGGGACAGATACATTGATAACTTCACATTCTTTTTATTGCAACCACTTTGGCATGCTTGACTTCTAAAAAGCTACACATTTCTGACAGGGGGATTTATTTATTAAAGTGAGACTAATCTGAGCCCTAACACAGGAATATGGGGAATTGATAATGTTCATCCTTGCTCTCTAAATAGAAAATTGATTGTCTAAGTCAATATTATGTAGCAGTAGCCTTTCCTGCAGTAGTTGGAGTGTAAAGCTAAAAGTCAATGATTTGGGGTCATATATACCTATGTTCAATTCCAAGTTCCATCATTTTCAGACTGAATGTCTTTGGGTAATTTACTTCTTCAGATTTTATTTTTGTCATCTATTAAACAGATATAACAATAGCTGTTTTTAAAGGGCATTGGAAGGATTCAATGAGATGAATGTATACAAGTTGACTAGTATAATTTGTGGCACATGATATGTGCTTAATAAATGTTAGTCTTATGTAAACACATAGGTAAGCTGTATGGATTTATCTTGATTTTTCAGCCAAAGAAATTGAAGTGATAAACTAATGAAAAATCAATGAGATATTTAGTGGCACAGCTGGACCTAGCATCTGACCCTTGACTAATTAGATACCCCGTGTATTTGATACCAGGAAGGTAGGGTGTGACAGGGATAAAATCTTTAAAGTCAGACCTAAATTCTAATCTAATAAATGGTTTTAGCAATTCATTTAACCTCCCTACCTTCAGTTTCCTTCTAGAAAATGGGGAAATAGCTACGTCAAAAAGTTACTGTAATAATTAATTGAAACGTTAGATATGAATAATTTAGCATTGTCTAGCAGGTACTTAAAGCTCAACAAATTATAATGAGTATTATTGTCACTTATTGGGTTAGTTGTGGACTCCATGGAATATACAATGAGATACCCCAAAATGGCATATTTCTTGCCTTAAAGCCCTGTTTAGGAAAATAACACAAGAAAGAATAATTGTTGATGTTAAGCAGTATTTAATTGATGAGATAAAAATATATGTGTGTGTGTGTACGTGTGTGTGTATTATATATATATATATATATATATATATATATATATATAATCAGAACTTAAATATTTAACTAAAGAGTTAAAATGACTTGAGAAATAAATTTCCTTTTTGCTGAAGTGGCCAGAAAAAAAGCCACACAGAGGAGGTGGGCCTGGAGAGGAGCTTTGAAGCAGGAGTAGACAGGTCTTGACAAAACTTTAGTTATCTTTTCTCTTTTTCATATAGAAAAGCCAAAAAAGGGCTTATAATTTCAAAATTATAAAACAGAAGTCAAATTCTCTATGGGGAAGTTTTGAGGGAATACAGCTTTCTGGATGAAGAACAAATATTCCGTCATGAATATCAAATGGCAGCCACAGAATGAGGTGCCTATTGCGTGTGTGTGTGTATTTTTTGTGTGGGTGCACATTTGTGTTCACAAGTTTACATGAACTGGCTCATTTAACTCTAAAAATGTGCATTGTTTTGTAAGCTGATGGAATATACATCTTAATAGTTCTCTTTTCTGAAGCACAGCAAAAAAAAAGAGTGTCGTCAAGTTATTTTTCAGCAACATCTCCACGGACAATTGATACACCCATTAAAAACCCTGGCAGTGTGTCTGGTTTGGTTACTGTTTTGATGTGCTTTCTAATGGTGTAGCTTGCCTTTGGCAATAATTGTAATTCAATTTATGCATCTAGAAAATCATCCAATCCTATTGCCTATGCAGTGTCGCAAAATAACTTTTCTATTTAGAGTTAATCAGCCTTACATAGTGCTTTTTCTATTGTCTAGATTCTAGAGTCTTCCAATAAGTTGCAAGCTGACCAAGTTAGCATTCAAGAAAGTAAAGACATTAGAAATAAAGTGACCAACTTTGAGCAGCTGGCAGGAGATGCCAATCATAAAAATGGTATCTTGACTCTATTATAAAAATTGTTTTTATGTATTTTACAGGGTTTGGATAAAAAGTTTTTTCCACATTAATTGTATGGACACAGCTCTATGGTAACATTTAAAATAATTTTATGCATGATTTTATTCCATTATTATATAAACTTTGAAAAGTGTTTGAGAATTTTTCCCAAAGAAGTATTGTATATACATAACTACTCTGTTGAGTAGTCTTCATATTGGGATATATGCACAAGAAACAACTCTCTTTTTCTCTAATCATTGCTTTCAGTTATGTTCTGTATAATCTTCTCATGTTTTTATGTTATCTTGAGCCAATTCTACTACTTACAGTATTTAAAAGTTTAACATCATACTCTCTTAGGATCTCATGTGCTGCCAGCCCTTTGCCACAGCACAGCCTAGAACTGGACCTGACTTCTTGGCATATAGGCAGGTAACATATTATTTCACTCTGAGCCATCTCTTCTCAGCCACTGCCTAAAACCTTTTCCAGTATTCGGGATAGGAAGAAAGGAAAAGAAAAGAGACAAGTGTCTGATTCCTTACATAACCTGTCTTGAAGTTTCATCATTGGTTTTGCTGCTTCAGTGACACTTCCTAGTTATAAATGCTCATCATGTGGCTAAAAAGTGTTGATTTTCCTGGGCCACAGAATATTGCTACAAAAAAATGTGGTCTTGGACTAAAAGCGTTGGCATCACCTGGAGGGTTGTTAGGATCTCAGATCCCTGACCTGCTGAACAAGAATCAAAATTTTAACAAGATCCCAAGTGATTTGTATGCACATTAAAGTTTACATTATTGTGATTAAAGCTGTTCTTTTTATTTCCCTCTCTCACAGACTAATATTCTTTTAAAGTATAATAAAAATAAATTGCCATGAAAATAAAAATTTTAAACAATAAAGATGAAGGAAAGCACAAGCCAAAATTTTATTATTTGATTCAACAGACAGACTATAATGGAGTAAGTGGTACCAGACTTGCCCTCCCAGCAGAAACATATATGAAACAGCTGTTTTCATACATTAACTTACAGGCAACACAGGACTTTGATCCCTAAGAAAAGGAAAGCAAATAAATCTTATTATCACCCAGGCTTTTTGCCTAAAGTCATGGCACAGAAAAGGGGAACCTAAGTATAGAAGGATGGCCTCACAAATTTGAGGAGTCAGAGGTGCAGTTTATTGAGATTGAGGTGGCTTGGCTTAGTTGGGCAAAGTACTAAAAAGGAGGGTGCTAAGAAGAAAACGCACAAGAAATTACTTTAGTTTGGCGCATACTAAGCTGTGCATGACATAAATTGAATCCCCATGAAGCTGGGGAAAATGATCAAAAATCTGTAAGATGAACAAAGTCAAAACTCACACAGGGAGAGCCAATCAACCACAGTGAAGAAATCCTGTGAAAAACTCATAGGGATCTCAGAAAGTGAGTTTAGCTAGGGCTAAACTAGCTTTAAAAATGTAGTCTCCTTCTGTCCCTCCTTAACAAAGTGTAAAAACAAGCCTCAAAATGACCAGTCTGATACAGAATTAACTTAGGTACCTGCTGAAACTAGATTCGACATACTTCAAATGAAGACAGAAAAATCCAAATACTCAGCAATGTACATCAGAATATCCAGCATCCAATCCATTCAAGGAAAAAGGAAAACATGACCCATGACCCATGACTAGATGACATAGAATCAGACCCATGCATTGCAGTTGATAGGGACTTTAAAACAGCTACTGTAATTACATTCGAGATTTGGAATGAAAATATAAACAGAATAAAGGAGAAAAGTAAAATATAAAAAATAGCAAAATGGAACATTTTGAGCTGAAAAACCACAGTATCTGCAATGAAAGTTCACTGTTCAGGCTTACCAGCAATTAGATACTTCAGAAGGAAATATCAATGAATTTGAAGACATAACATAGAAACTATCCAAATTGACTTTCCTCCCTGAGTTCTCAAGAGATTGGGGCAGTAGAGAAAAGGAACTCCTCATGAGCATTTTCCTGCAATTTTTCTGGGCAAGACCTGGGAAACCCCCAGAAGCATAAGTATGGACATCTCTAAAGAAAGGTGTCCTGGAGATGCCCGGTGACTGTACTTTCTGTATTCCCAAGGATTGGGCCAGCACAGAGAGAAACATCCAGCTCTGACACACTCTGGGACTCCACGTGGTCATGCTGGCACTGGTGAGGCCCTCTATTCCCTTTTCCAGAGAAAATGGGAAATGTTAATAATCAATATAAGCTAAAAGATGGGGAAACTTAACCTTCCAATGGGACTCTCAATTACAATACCATCCTTCAGTCTGTGAAAGACAGGGAAAATATTCAGAAATTCCCAAATCCCAGATCTTTGTTCCTCTCTGTCAAGACAAGGAGCTGAACTAACATATGTTTGTGAACTAACATATTCCTATTATGAGTGAATTTTGTAGTCATTTCTGACTAGAAGTCCTGGATGGATATAGAAAGTTATGGAAGGTTTGAGAAGGTAAATGTTGTTAAAATAATGAAGATAGTCTGCTCTTAATGAAAGGTTATAAAAAGTTTTCCTTAACCATGTAAGGCAAAGATTGTATACTACATCAGAATAATTTCTTGTGGATGTTTATGTTAACCTTATCATCCTTTATTTCAAAAGACAAGTCTTCTCATTCTTAAAGGAAAACTTTTGTTACAAAAGATTTGTTCCTTCATTTTGTAAAAGTGAGGTGCTAAAATAGCTTGACATGTGACATAGAAAGTGTTTAGGAAGCATTACAAATACTATCCTTTTGTTATTCATATATTGGAGATTATATAAATCCCTAAAAATTTGTCAATGTTCTTAGTGTCCATCTCATACCCTGATTACTGTTCTGTGTGATGCTAGATGTTGTTGGTCATGGTTTTAGTCTTAAAAGAATTACAGAGCATGAAAACAACCACATTTACTTATGCTACTTTTCTCTAAAGATTCTAAACCTCAAATTTTCTGTAGCAGTTTATTTAAACAATCTAATTCAGCTTTATTTGCCATGGAAACTAGGAAAATAAAAATTTTTTAAAAACAAAAATATTTGCAAAGTTCTTTAAGAAACTAGAGAAAATCATAGAAATTTTCAACTTACTCACCTGGAAAATTCTTGCTATTTTCTTAAACAATAGGGATTCCTATTATGAAACTTGTGAAATTTATTTCTGTAATAGAAAAAAATAAACCTACTTATAATTAATACCTAAGAGTTAGCCCAAGAACTTCTTTTGTTACTCATATCTGTCTCTCTCTCTATATATTCTACAAATAAACTCACTATCTTCTCCCCTACATGGAACATGACTTCCAGAGGCATAAGCCTCCCTTACAGCATAAAACATGACTCCCAAAGATGAACCTGGCCCTTGCATCATAAATTAGTTGACCAAAAAGGAAAAATGAAATTTTAGTGGCTAAGAAATTTCAGATAGAGTGAAAAAATTCATTGTAACAGCTTCTCTTATGCAAATTTCAGCCAGATATTGCAAACTGCCACAGTATGCCAAGCCACAACCAACAGCACTCTCCAAAAATTCTAGAAAATACCCTGAGCTCCATCTTGCTCCTGCTTCTATTAAGCCCATGTATACAATTTCTCACCCAGTTTGTTTCTTCCACATTAGCAGCCTTTCATTACTAGCTTCTCCTTGCCAGAGGCTATGCTCCTGTTCTCCACGCTTACCCAACCACCCTCAATAGCATAGCCAGAGACTTCCATACTCCTACAAGTATGGCTTATAACCCCACTGACAGCTTGAAGCAGCTACAGAAGAGGTACCATCAGTCAAAATTCCCTTAAGATTAAGGGAGCTAGAAATCTCTGAGGTGGAAATTGAGGTAGGGTTAGAATTGAGATTGTGGCTGATGGAGCAAAGGGCAAATTCCCAGAAGTGGTCAGACCTCAGGAGAAAGATATCTCTGAGAAGAACAGCAATAGAAACTACCTTGGGGGCAAACAACCCCAATCTGAGAGTCATCTGTGGGATGGGTGGATCCAAATGGCCCACCTGAGTGAGTCATCCACCATCAAGCATCGCAGATAAGGAAGAAGGGGAGAGTAGTAAATTGTTAATAAACATTGCAAAGGAAACAAAGATCTATAAAAGCAGATTGCCCTACAGTGTCAGGCCTCCTGCCCCTCACCCCTCTTTTTTTCTGCAAGAGTGCCCGCATGTTCCTTCTCACTTGTGTTCTTAATAAACTTTCTACCTGCTTTCTCCAGGAAAAAAAGATAATTAGCTGTCTACAGAAAAATGTAATAATAATGTATTGTTGATTTATAACCTTTGTTATAGTAGCATATGAATACCACAGAAGAGAATAAGGGGGTATGAAATATTTGTTGCAAGTTTCTTGCATTATATGTGAATTGGTATGTTATTATTTGAAGATATTTGTAATATATTAAAGAGTCATATAATCCCTAGAGTAACCACTAAAAGCAAATTACTAGCTAATAAGCCAATAATAGAGATAAAATAGAAAAATGAAAAATATTCAATAATCCATTACAAAACAGAAAAAGAGAGAAAAAGAGAAACAAGTAATGGATGAACAAATAGAAAAGATAGGCATAAATTTAATTATATTGATAATTTTTAAAAATTTAAGTAGTCTGAATATTTTCACTTCTCTGAGGCATTCAGCACAGGCTGAAATGACAATTTGAGCTCCTTGGTTTTCAAATAGCAGAGTTAATAAAGGAAGAAAACAGAGTAATGCCATTTCCAAAAAAGAATAACTTCCAAAAAATGATGTTCTCTGTCTTTGAATATGGCATAAATGAAGATATAAGACTTAGTTCCCAACTTTTGACTGAACATGAAGGCCTCTTTATAAATTTTTCCCTTCAAACTCAGACATATTATTTCCAGATTAACATAGCAGAAATTAAGAATAGGAACATTTAAAAATCCTGAAAGATTGGTTTCTCACTTTCTAGAATGGAAGTAACTGAGTTTTAACAAATGAAATAATATTATGATTCAAGTTTAGTTTGAATAATAGGAGAAAATAGTCAACAATCAGACAGACTGTAATGGAATTTGTATTACAGTGTTTTGAAGCAGGAAAAGAATATAGGCTCTTTTGGTGTATCATCTTCCATTAATTGAGATTTCTATCCAGAAACATGGAAAAATCTTATTCCTAGACAACGCAATAGATAGGTATCATGGTCAGGTTCAGGTGTCAACTTGGCCAAGTGGTGGTACCTGTTTGTCTGGTTGGGCAAGTGCTGGCCTGTCTGTTGCAATGAGGGCATTTCATAGAATTAAATCATGATCACGTCAGCTGCATCCACAGCTGATTCCATTTCTAATCAGCCAAGGGGAGCGTGTTCTGCAATGAGTGATGCTTAATCTAATCACTGAAGCCTTTTAAGGAGGATTCAGAAGAGAAAGCCTCTCTTCCAGCTTCAGCCGGTGAGCCTCCCCTGTGGAGTTCGTACAGACCCTCCATCGGAATCGTGGGTTTCACAGCCTGCCCCGCAGATTTTAAGCTCTGCATTCCCATGGTTACGTGAGATACTTTTATAAATTTTTATTTGCGAGTGTTTCCTGTTGATTCTGTTTCTCTAGAGAACCCTAACTAATACAGTAGGGAAGAGGCCCTTTACTTCAAGTACGTGTCATCTGGTACTGTTTGAAATTTTTTCACTTTCCTGAGTAAGAGTTCTTTTACTGACCTAGTTGCAACCAGGGACCATGAAACTCAGTCATAGGAAATTTCTAACTGACTTTCCTGAGGGTGAAAAGGCTGAACAGAATCAAAACAATTTCTGCTCTGAGCACCTAAAAGTATTCAGTAACTTAAAACTAAAAATCACAAAATCAATTTAAAAGTAGCAAAACAACTCTAGGAGTAAAGCAAATTCAGATATAAACTTGGTAAAAACCCCTCTGAACATAAAGCTACAATATCTGGATTTGAATTCTAAATATATTAGTTAATAGTTCATGGATTCATGATAAAACATGTTTGTTCTTGAAATTCCTGTGCTATAAAATAATGAAAGTTAAATGTAGTTTGGGCCATCTAAAGTGCTGTGAGAGAGATAAATGCATATATACACATTTTTAAAATAAACAAGCATTATATACTACCTAATATGTGCCAAGCACCCTTCTATGCTTTCTTTTTTGTAGGAAATACTAACTCATTTAAATCTCATCTTACAGATATAGAAGACCAAGTCACAGAGAGGTTAAATAACTTGCCCAAACTCACATCTAACTTGTAAATGTAGAGGTGAAATTAGAATCCAAGTAGTCTGATTACAAAGTCTGTGCTAAACCAAGTTTCATTGTCTTGCAGAGCAGAAAACTTACCTCTGCTGACAAGCATCTGGATATTTCTGGCTCACACATGTAAGCTTTTCTTGAGTCATTGATTTCCTCTGGTATGGCCTGAGTTTGCCCTCAGGGTATTAGTGAGGGATCAAAAGAAAAGGAAATAGATTTTAATCAAATTATTAGCTTCACTGAAAAATGATATTAATAAAGGATTATTTGGAACTTATGCAGACTGTCCATTACAATAGGGTAGTGATTTTGAAAGTTTGTTCTAAAGTCCATTTTTTGGCTATAATGTCCTCCTGCAGGGCCACAGATTTTTTGAAGTGCAAGTCCTTTCTTTGGTTCATAATTATGAAAGATAATTCCACAGACTAATGTTTCATATGATTAAAGAAACTTATTAGCATTTATGTGGTTTCTAAATTTGATTTTTATAAACCAATCTAAATACATCATTAGAGTTTACCAAGATTGTTATTTCAGGGTACTAGTAAGAAATCTGGGTAAACTCTGAAATGCCTCTGAAAAATCTCCTGGGAAACTGGGACAGGGCAGGAGATGCAGGCTATTGGGTCTTTTCACTCTTTAAGCGTGCCCTGATAAAACGTTTGAGATCGAGTCATCTCCAAACTGGAATATGTAAAGGCTATTTGAGAAGTAATATATGTATACAGGTTGAAGGGAGTCAATTTCCATATCTTTAGTTTCTAACTACAGTCAATTCTTATTATTCATAGTAGTTCTGGGCTATAAAATCACTGTAAATACTGAATTAGTGAATACTGAAGCATCACTCCCAAAAAACATACAAGGTTAAGTACCTGAGAGCCACTGATCTCAACACTTTCATCAACCAATCAATACATAACCTTGTTTTGCAAATGTGTTTCTGTTTAAAGGCACCTTATTCAATAAATATTGTTGATTCACTAATATTGAACTCTCAACACAAAGCACTATAACTCATGCCTGAACAAATCTTATAGAACATAAATATTTTCTCCATAAGGCACATGGAAATCTTGTGCTAGGGAACACTAGGCAACATTTCTACACTACACTTGGGGGCCATTTTAACCAGTGGAGTCAGCAACAAAAGCACAAAAATGCAAAACACATGGCACTAAATGTACTACAAAAAGGACACTCGTTTACATTTTGAGAGCTGAAATGTAGGCACAATATTACCTTGTTGCAACCTCAGTTGCAAGTCAAGCAACTCAAATTTTACACCCCTCTGTGCATGTCCATTAATGACTGCAAAGGTGCCATGGGAATTGATATTAGTGATGCAAATAAATATTGGCAATATTATAAACATTGATGAATTAACAAATAAAGAATTTGCAAATAATGAGGATCAACTGGATAACGTTCTTTCCTAAAACTGATCTGCTTGGGAAAGTGCCTTTGGCTTAAGTTTTTCTTTTTTTAACCTCCCCCTTCACAACTGGCCTCCCATTTTACAAAAGAAAGCATATTCTTCATGCATCTGAAAATAGCTTAGAGATTTAATTTACTTTTTATTCTTAATAATTAATCATGAAAATTCAAGCCTATATATGTGTTTTGTCATTATCTATCAATAATAGTTGTTATGGAATTTCAGTTTGGTAGAAAGTTTCATTATTTAAGGCTTATGGTCAAAAGAAATTTAAAAATGAAAAAGATTATTTATATATTTTTGTTTCAGAGAAGTAGGTTTGAGTCACCATTAGAAAGTTTCAGCATTAAAATTATTGCATTAGGATTAAATTCTATGGGAGATGTGGAATAGAATTACAAATTCAAGGATTAAAAAGAATTAAGTAGAATTTCCAATTGTCAAATGGGAGTCCATTGCTATTGTTTTTATATTTGGCAATGGTGTGTCCAATATTATTGGGTCAGTCAGAGCCCACTAAACATACATAAAAGAATAATTTATTATTTATTTTTAAATGCCAACATTCATAGTACTCCAGACATTACACTTTTAAATGTAACTTAAGATGGAAAACTCAACTTCAAGCTAAAGATAAGCAAGAAAGTAAAAGTTTCTTTTAAAATTCAATTCAGTTTAAAGACCGTTGATCTAGAGGCCATCTTTTGCTCACACAGGGTTATAAGAAAGTATTGTATTCAGATAATATTATTATCACCTGTTGTAGAATTGCCTTCATTGCATTTCATTTTAGCATTGTCTTAGCTTTCATGGAAAGTAATTACAGGCAACAGCCATAAGGAATTTGTCACTACATGGGAACGCTATTAAGGCTAATAAACACCACATTAAAAAGTACCTTTTAAACAAAGTCCCACACGAAAAATTTCTTTTGGAATTTAGTTCTGTTGAAATTTCTTTTGGAATTCAGTCCTAGGAAAAGCTTGGCTTCCTTGATTATATTATGTGCTTCATCCTTTCTTATCATAAAACCTATAATGGTCATGTCTCCTCTTTCACTTTGGCTTCCAGAAAGATTGTGACTAAATCTGAGTTTAAATCAAAGTAATTATTTAAGGCTGAACAGATTGCACAAATTTTATTGCAGTCCTATCAATCTTTTCTTACTTGAAATTTCTTGGTTCTGAGTTTTCATTCTTACTTCTATTTACCATTATTTTATGATGTTCTTTTTTAAAACCACCCTCCCATATCTTTCATGGAGACAGGATATGAACAAATGTGTCTTAAATAACAAGTGTCTGATTCAGCTTGATAGTCACAGGTAAATCTCCCAATTACTCCTCAGCTTATTCTCATTGGGTATTGAGTAGGTACAATTACCTAAGACTCCCAAGAACAAAGAATGGCCCCCATCACTATTCTCAGAAAATTGTTTATTCTAACCAGTTTCTTAAGCAAGCTTGTTATGCATCTATTTATTCTTGTTATGACCACAGAAATAGACATAGCCCATGATTTCTGCATCCTGTTGACAGGTCATATAGTTTCCTTGAGATAAATTTTGGATCATATTTTGCCCTCTGCCCTACATGAAGTATAATTCATGATTCCAGAGAATGTAAAGTGATAAATATACCTTGTACTGAGCTTAAGAAAATTGTTTTTTTCTCATGAGATATTTCAAATCACACAATTCCTCCTTCATGTTGAATTCCCTCAACACTTGAATTTTGCCACAATATTGCCCCTTGATTTTATAGTTAGCATAACATAATTCCCAGTTTTCTGGAAATGTAATATATTGCCCCAAACTTATAAGTTTTCTCTTAGCCAAGGCATTCTTTACTTTAGACTACAAATTACAAACTACATCCTTCTTGGTTTCAAAATATTCATGATTAGTTCAGAAAAATTTAAATTTACAAGGTAACTTTGTCAGAAAAAAAGACTCAAATTGGGATTGGTGACATCACCAATATGGAAACATAAGACAGCCTCTGGAAAGGTCTCCTCTCAGAAACAACTAATGAAAGGCCAAACCCCACTTGCTTGGAATTCTGGAAGATGATAGAAACTGAACAAAGACTCCTCAAACACTAAATATTAGAAAACTTTGAAATCACCAAAAAGTAGGGGAATAACAACCCAAACGGTCAGCCTGAGTCCCTCCCCATCAGTTGGTCATGGGTCACACAGGGGTAGCATGGCCCAATGATACAACAAAATACTTGAAAATTAACTGCAACAGCACATTAAATGAATCATACACCAGGTTCAACTGGGATTTATCCCAGGTATGTAAGGGTAGTCTAACATAAGAAAACAACTTAATGAATACACCACTTTACCAAATGATGGGAAAGAAACACATGATCATCTCTATTGGAAGCAGAAAAGGCATTTGACAAAATCCAGCATCCTTGCCTGATGAAATCACTTAGAAAATAGGAATAAAAGGAAACAGCCTCAATATGATAAAAGTTATATGTGAAAAACCCACAGCTAACATTGTACTCAATGATGAAAGACTAAACGCTTTCCCTCTAAGATACGGAAAAAGACCAGGATGTCTACTGTCAACCATTGTTCTCCAACATTGTACTGGAAATGTCTAGCCAGAGGAATAAAGCAAGAAAAAGAAATAAAAAGCATCCAATTGGAAAGGAAAAAAGTAAAACTTTCCCTAATTGCAGATAACATGATCCTATACATAGAAAGTACCCCCCCCCCAAAACTAATACAAAGCTACTAGAGCTAATAAATAATTCAGCAACATGATTGGGCACAACAGCTACACACAAAAAAATCAGTAGTGTTTCTATAAATTAGTGTGGTAGTTTCGAGTTGAATAGACCCCACATAATCATGTTCTTAAAGCTAACCACCTCCTGTCAAAGCTAACCACCATCTTTTGTGTCTGGAATCCTTAGATTAGATTGTTTTCATTGAGTCATGCCCAGGTAAGCCTTAATCTTCTTATTGGAGTCCTTTATAAATGGGATGAAAATGTAAAGAAAGACAGAGAGAAAATCAAAAACAGAGAGAAACCCACAGATATGAGAGGAGGCCACTGAAGTACAAGCTGGAAGCAATGAAACCTGGAAGAGGAGAGAGAACAGGAGATGCTATGTTCCTTGCCATGCGCCAGGACCACAGGCATCCTGTCTTCAAGTATCATTTTGATGATGCTTTGATTTGGATTTTTTCATGGCCTCAGACTATAAGTTTGAAAACAAACATACCCCCATTTTAAAAGTCAACCCATTTCTGATATATTGCATTTTGGCAGCCTAGCAGACTAGAACAACCAATAATGTGCAATCTGAAGAATGAATCAAGAAAAAAATTCCACTAATAATATCAAACAAAAGAATCAAAAATCTAGCAATAAATTTAACCTAGGATGCAAAGTGCTGGTACACATAAAACTAAGAAACTTTGCTAAAGGAGATCTAAATGAATGGAAGCATATAAATGAATGTTCATGGATTGGTACACTACATGACATTAAGATATCAATTTCACCCAAAATAATTTACAGATTCAGTGTAGTCTGAATCAAAATTCTAACAACCTACTTTGCAGAAATAGAAAAGCCAATCTTCAAATTAACTTGTAAGCATAAGGAGCCTTGAATAGTCAAATTTACCTTAAAAAAGAGTGAAGATGAAGGTCTCGTACTCCTTGACATTACAAATTTTTATAAAGCTAGAGTGGTCAAAACAGCATGGTACTGGCACAAGGACAGATGTACACAACCAATGGAATCAAATTGAGAGTTTAGACTTAGGCTCTTATGTCTATGATTAATTGATTTTTAACAAGGCTGCTAAGTCTACTCATTGGGAAAGAAGAGTCTTTTCAACAAATAGTGGTAGGAGAACAGGATTTCCATATGCAAAAGAACGAAAAAGGACTCTTACCTCACACCATATAGAAAAATTAACTCAAATTGGAACAAATACTTAAATATGAGAACAAGGACTATAAAAATCCTAGAAGAAAATGTAGAGAAGCATCTTCAGGATCTTGTGTTCAGCAATGGTTTCTTAGATTTTACAATCAAAGCACAAGCAACAAAAGAAAAAATTAGATAATGTGGACCTCATCAAAATTAAAAACTTTTATGCCTCAATGGAATTTGTCATGAAAATGAAGAGATAACCTATTCAATGGGAGAAAATATTTGGATTTAATATCCAGAATATATAAGGAAATTCCACAATTCAATGATAAAAAGTGAAACAATCCAATTTTTTTAAATGGGCAAAAGACTTGACTAGACCTATCTTCAAAGTCTATACAAATGGCTAAAAAGCACATGAAAAGATGCTCAACATCACTAGCCACTAGAATTGCTACACTTAAAAAGTGAAAATTTCAAGTGACTGATAGGATTTGGAGAAAGAGGAACACTCATTCATTGCTGGTGGGAATTGTAAAATGGCGCACTAGCTGTGGAATACAGTTTGGCACTTCATCAGGAAGCTAAGTACAGGATTACTACATAATCCAGAAATCCCTACTACTAGTTATATACCCAGGAGAATGGAACAGATATTTGTACAACAATGTTCAAATTATTTACAATTGCCAAAAGATGGAAGCAACCAAACTGTGCATCAACCAATGAATGGATAAACAAATGTGGCCTATGCATATGATGAAATATTATTCAACTGTAGAAAGAATGAAGTTCTGATGCATGCAACAACGTGGGTGAACCTTGAGGACATTATAGTTAGTGAAACAAGCCAACCATAAAAGGACTGTCTCACCCATATGTATGGTCTCACTGATATGGACTAATTATAATAAGCCAAATGTGCTGGTTTGAGGAAAACCTATGTTCTTTTAATCCACCCTTGTGGGTGCATACCTATTGTGGGTGGGACCTTTTGCTTAGATTGTTACTGCTGAAAGATGACCCCACCCAATTCAAGGTGTGTCTTAATTCTTTACTGGAGTCCTTTGTGAGAGGATAAAAAACAGTAAAAGCCCAGAGAGCTTATACAGAAACACTCTGGGAAGAAACAAGCAAAGACCCACAGAAATCCAGAAACATTTTGGAGAGAAGGACCAGCAGATGTTACCATGTGCCTTCCATATGACAGAGGAACCCTGGATGCCTGCAGCCTTTTCCCAGAGAAGGTATCTTCCTCTTGATGCCTTAATTTGGACACTTTCATGGTTTTAGAACTATGCATTTGTAACCCTAATAAATTCCCATTGAAAAGCCAACCCATTTCTTGTATATTACACTCCAGCAGCTTTAGCAAACCAAAAAAACTGACTCACAGTGATAGAACCTAGAATGTAGGTTACCATGGGTAGTTTGGGGTAAAGAATAGGGAGCTAGTGCTTAATTTGTACAAAATTTCTATTTAGGCTTACTGTAAAAGTTTGGAAATGCATAGTGGTGATGATAGCAAATAATTGTGAACGTAATTTATAACACTGAGTTGTGTTTGTGAATTTAGTTGAAAGCTGTGTTTGTGAATTTAGTTGAACACTGTTGTGGACTATGGACTGGGGTAATAGTAGAAGTATAAGAATGTTCTTTCATAAATTATAATAAATGTATAACATTACAAGAGGTTGATTATATATGGGGAAAATATACCTAATGTAAACTATTTCAATATTCCTTCAGCATTTGTAAGAAAGGAACAGCCCTAATGCAAAGTGTGAACAATAGGGGGGTATATGGGAAGGTTTTTTTTTAATATGACTGTTATGTAAACCTATAACTTATTTTATGTGATACTATAAAAGTTATTTATTCCCTGTACACAAAACATGTACCATAGAAAATGTACATGTAAATCACTAAAAAGTATAATTTGGTGAACATTTTCTCAATTACAGAATATACTAAATCAGTTGAGATAACATCTCTGTCTGCCTTGAAGTAATAATTTTAGCACGTAGAGTCTCCTTTATATCTAATGCAAGGCTGAATACTTATTTGGGGCTTACTTCTTAACATGTGTTTGAAGAGGCAGTTAGCAATTTACTATAACTCTAGTATATTACAGTCACTGTACCATAAATCAGTTTATTACAGATTAAAACAGAAATACTGGATACTTTAAAATGGAAGATAATCACAAAATTACTTATTTTTCATAGTATGTTTTGGGTTCAGTAATTATGTTAGGATATGACTAGTGTAAAATATTGTTGTGAATAATATGCCTCAAACAAAAAATGAAGCCATACTGTAATGATTCACTGGATTGTGCTCTCAGTAGACATTTATTGAATAATTATATCTATTTTTCTCTCCCCAATTATCCAGTAAAAATATTTTGCCCAACAGTAAGAGTGCAACCTATGTTTGCTGAATATACAGACTAAGTAAGAGGCTAAAAGAAATAGAACCCTCCCCCTCTTAGCTAGATATCAAGAATCATATTTGGAATCTATCTGGGAAAGAAGAAGTTGTAAACTGCATGTGGGAAACAAGTAAACAAACTCAGAGGCCAACAAAACAAACAATTAAGCAGAAAACACTGGCACCAGAATAAACATATGCAAAGTTTGCCAAAACTGGAACTGACTTTAAGAGACAACTGTTCTAGTTTGCTAGCTGCTGGAATGCAATATACCAGAAACAGAATGACTTTTAAAAGGGGAATTTAATAAGTTGCTAGTTTACAATTCTAAGGCCAAGAAAATGTCCCAATTAAAACAAGTCTATAGAAACATCCAATCAAAGGCATCCAGGGAAAGATACCTTGGTTCAAGAAGGCTGATGAAGTTCAGGGTCTCTCTCTCTCATCCGAGAAGGCACGTGGTGAACACAGTCACGGTTTCTCCCTCATCTGGAAGGGCACATGGCGAGCACAGCATCATCTGCTAGCTTTCTCTCCTGGCTTCCTGTTTCATGAAGCTCCCCGGGAGGCATTTTCCTTCTTCATCTTTAAAGCACTTGCTGATGGACTCTCTGTTTCATGGTGCTGCAGCATTCTCTGCTCTCTGAATCTCTTTCATTCTCCAAAATGTTTCCTCTTTTACAGGACTCCAGAAATTTATCAAGACCCACCCAAATGGGTGGAGACATGTCGTCACCTAATCCAGTTTAACAACCACTCTTGATTTAATCACATCTCCAGGGAGATGATCTGATTACAGTTTCAAACATACAGTGCTGAATAGGGATTATTCTGCCTTTACAAAATGGGATTTTAGATTAAAATACGGCTTTTCTATGGGACGTACATCCTTTCAAACCACCACAACAACCAGAGAAAAAGTTTATGTTGCACTATATCTTTTTCCACCAACTCACAGACCAATAGAGGTTAGTGTAAGAGACTATGGCTGTCTTCCTTGATATTCAGATGTCCTAGTTTTCAGTAATTTATTATGGACCTATTTCACCCATGAATCACTATAAACATATTCATATTTAGAGGTTCGTTTCCGCAAGTACAAAGTTGAATTTCCTTTTATTTGTCCTAAAATGCTTACTTTCAAACTTGAAGGGACTTCGATTATTCCATGTAGTTTTCAATACCATTCATTTATCCTTTCAGACCAGAGTCAAAATATTGTACAGTATTCATACTGCAGCACCTTCCACCTACCCTTTAGTGCCTTGAACTGCCTTGAACTGCCCTTCTTTGGTTCTTTTTTTCACTTTTTCAGATCTTTCTTGAAGTTTAGTAAGCAGAACTGTACTGGGTATTCCAGCTGCATTTGGTCTTAAATAAAAGAAGGATGTTAGTCAGTTTGGTTTTCTTTATTAGGTCTTTTCCTTGAGTTGTAACTTATTAGCTCATGCTCTCTGTAGCACCTTTCCTTTCTCACTGAAGCATTATCTGTCATTTTCTCCTTGCTTACTTGGCTATCATTGTTGGAATGGCTTCTGCTACACTGTGGTCTTCCGGTCAGTCTACTGTTTCTAGCATTCCTCCTCCCTTGGCTTTCATTTCATAGGGTGTCTTCCGATCCCCGGTGCAAACTGGATTTCAATTTGACCTCCACAAATCCACTATATATTGCATGTTTGGCATCACGAGCTTCCTCAAATTGAACATAAGCAAGTCCTCTTGGGTGACAAGTATAAAAATCAAGTGGAACAAACACATTAATTATAGGAACATAACGACCAAATTCACAATATATATCTCCTGTCCTGGTGTCGTCGGCCATGAACAGAGACGTGTTGGGTGTTGAGGGATACAGATAGTGGGACACAGCAGTGGCTTAAAGCCTTTGGCCATGGGAACTAATGGGCTCAGCAAACTTGTGGCTCCTATGGCAGATCCTCAGAGACACACAGCCAAAGGCTCTGTTACAGCAACCACTTCTCAACCTACATCTCTAATAAAAATAATAATTTTAAAACATGCTAAGTGAAAGCAACCAGAAAAAATATATATAAAAACTTGTGAATCAAAGGACTTTATCCTGAAAGCAAAAAAAATAGTCTACTCAATGATACAAAATATTTGGAAACCACATATCTGGATAAGGGTTTAATATTCAGAATATATATAGAAATCCTACAACTCAACTATAAAAATACAAATAACTGATTTTAAAATGGGCAAAAAACATGAATAGACATATCTCCAAAGAAGATCCAATCCCACTTACAGGCATATACCCAAAATATTTGAAAGCAGAGATTTTAGCAGATATTTGCAAACCAATGTTTATGGTGACATTATTCACAATTGCCAAGAGAGAAGTAACCCAGTTGTCCATCAAGAGATGAATGGATAAATAAAATGTGGTCTATACATACAGTAGAACATTATTCAGTGGTAAAAAGGAATGAAGTACTGCTGCATGTAAACTCATGGATGAACCTAAGACATATGTTGAGTGAAATAAATCAGACACAAAAGGTCAAATATTGTATGGTTTTACTGATGTGAAATAATTAGAATAAGCAAACTCATAGAGTCAGAATCTAGAACATAAGTTACCAGGGACCAGAGTGGGATAGGGAATGGGGATTTAATGTTAAATTGACAGTGTTTGTATTGAACTAATTGTAAAGTTTTGGTAATGGGTGCTGGTGATAGTAGCACAGCATTATTAGAATCTATTTAGTATTTAGCTGAATAATATTTATAAATATGGTTAAAAGAACATTGAAGTTAAAAAAAGTCATCTTGTTAGATTAAAACATGAATTTTATCTTTTGTAATTATACCATAATAAAATTGATTTTGAAAAAAACGGACTTAATTTTTTTATACTAAATTGTCAAACTAAAACTTCTTGCCAGTAATATCCATTAATACTTCTTCTTATATATAGCACTTGTATTTCCTCTTAGAAAAATCTGATCTAATTTGATAATCCTTTTTCTTTGAGATGTTGACTCAGATAATTGACCTCTTTCAACCAATTCTTGACAAAATTGATAAGCGGTAAGTAGGAAAAATCTCCTCTTGTACATGGGTACATAGCTATGGCCCACCTGTTGCACCTACATTCGAGGTACTTGTTGCTTAGACTGTTCCCATCTCTCTTCCATTTCTGAGAATCTGGCATTTTTAAACACCTGGCTTTCCCAGTTTGCCAGTGTGAAAATGTTATGTACCCTAGAAAAGCCATGTTTTAATCCTTCATTCATTCTTGTGGAGGCAGTCACATTTTTAGCCCTAATTCAATACCAAAGGTTGGAAAAGTTTGCTTAGTGTATCTCCACAGCAATGTGACCCACCCAGTTATGCATGTGACCTTTCATTAGATGGAGATGTGACTCCACCCATTCCAGGTGGGCCTTGATTAGTTTACTGGAATCCTTTAAAAGGAGAAACATTTTGGAGAAACCTCAGAAAAAACAGAGCCTACAGAGAGACTGCTGACATAAACTTCAGAGCAGAGGTGACACAGATGCTGACACTTGAAGAAAAGAGACATGGATGTTTAGAGATGTTTGGAGCCCAGCGTGAGATGTTAAGCAAGCCAGAACCTGAAGAGAAGCAATGGAAGCCAAAAGATGAAGACCAGCCCTGGAGAAGCAAAGTGAGGAACCCCCACAAGAACAGAGGCTGAAAGCAATGGAGCCCAGAAGCAGGACCAGCAGATAGCAGCCACATGACTACCCAACTGACAGAGGTGTTCTTGACCCATCAACCTTCCTCGAATGAGGAATATTTACCTGGACACCTTAATACAGACATTGTATAGGCTTAGAACTGTAGACTTGTAAATAATTAAACTCCTCTCTTTAAAAGCCATTCCAGTTCTGGTATATCACATTCTGGCAGCTTGCAAACTAAAACACCCAGCTTTACCCATATTTCCTTAATTCTGTAGATATTTTTGTGTCTACTTGTACCAGACCCCAGACTGTGGAAGTAGGAACACAATTGTGAACAAGCTAGGCTAAATGAATTTAAGAACTCTTAATTCTAGAATATTACAAATACAGGGGAGTCAGTGAACATAAGAGAGATTTCCATCAGGAATTTAGGTTATTCCTAGCTTCTATTCCCACAGGATTCTTCTCCAAGCCTTCTTCCATACTGCAAGATGTTACAACCTGGTCCCATATTTTTAATTCCAAATTGTTATTTAAATAAAATATCACCTCTCTCTCTCTCTCTCTCTCTCACACACACACATACACAAATATAGAAACACACCAAACACATTTCATCCATATACCACAGAGTTATATAGAAAATTATATAACTATTTCATCTAAGTGAAAAATTCATCTTGACACATATTTCCTACACAAATAGATCTAAGTTAAACTGGCACCAATTAATTGTACTGCTTACAAGGATTTTGGGGAAAAGAAATAAGTGCTCATTTGCTTATATTCATAGTTCCTAACTAGGGAAACTTTGAGATTGATGTAGTTTATCAGGAGTGGTCCTTGGTATATACAGAGTAAGTAAAGGAAGTCCTTGCTATATACGGAGTAAGTAAAGAGATGGGCACAATTTTATTTACCAAAATTCCTCTTGGGAAGATCATTGTGTTTTTTGCAACAAATGTATGAATATATCCTTTGGCAATATGACCCCAAAGGAATAATCATGAAGAAAAGGTGATGGTTAAACTGCGTCCTGAGAAGGTGGGTCCAGGCAACCAGTGGTGCAATATACCACATTGATGGTGTGGGGATCTGAGCAGCTAAATTCAATCTCAGGTGTTGAGAAAAAGGATGAATTAGAATGCATAACAAAGGAAGATGGAAACTGGCTGTCCAAAGGAAAACAGTGGGAGAAAATGGTAGTGCCAGGAGTCTGCATGGGGAGTGAGTGAGGGAATAAGAAGACAGACAGCACTCTGTCCCCACCCTCACTCCACTCCTACTTGGTCAGCCCCCACTCTGGCACCATTCCCATTAGGTGACTTGGAAAAGGAACGAGTTTGAAGAGAATGACTTTAAAATCTTGTGCTTTGCTGTGGGGAATTTAAATCAACCACCACCACCCCATTTCCCCTACAGAAATTTCAGTTAATTCTTGGTTGAAAATCAATGTTTCTGCAGGAGTAGATTCTTTAAGATTTAAGAAGTGCTAACTCCTACAACCATAATAATCACCAACAGGCACATGGGAACCAGAGGACAGGAGGACCACTGACTCTTTAGGGTACAAATGTAAAAAATAAATCATGGTTAGACTGCTACTCTACCCTCATTCCAGCCTCATTCTAAAAGAAATTATGAGAAAACATTTTGATTTGGCTGGAAATTTATCAACTCAGTGTGGTAATCTCAGTTATCTCATACAGTTCAAATGGTCCAATCTGCAGATATCTATACACGTGTGCCTTTGCCTGGGCAGTTCTCTTGCCAAGAATGCCTTTTGCTCTAATTGTCTGTTCATCCTCTGGCATTTGGGATCAACAAAGCAGTATGCATGTTCACTTCAGCCTGGTCAATAACTACAAATCCTACAGGACCCCAACTTAAACACCATCTCTTCAGATGAAGACCTCCTTAAAACCTTCCGAGGTAGAGTGTTTAAATACCTCTGCTGTATTCCTTTAAATCATTTTGTAAAAACTCCCATCCACCTACTAGTCCTTGAGCCCCTTAAAGGATAGGTCAAGAAATTATTATCATCTATATCATGAGAGTCTGGCAATTTTAGGAATTTATGTGTTTATTGAAAAAGCAAAAATCAAATAAAAGAAACTTCAGGCAAACACCAACTAGGTTTAAAATAGGAGGTCTAGTGTGCCCATTATAGTTCCATCATGAACATTAAGCTACTTTAGGGATGTCTAAAACAATACCTACCTATAATTATAAATGTGTATTTTATTACCTGCATTGCAAAATTCATAATACAAACATAAGTATGTATAATAGTAGAAATGCAAGGTGATCATGCTCCACCTGTCAAAAACAAGAGTTTTGACTTTTTGTTAGTGAAGCAAACTCATTTTTCACTATCTTTTCAGAGTGAAAAACCTATTTTACACATTAGGCTTTTAAACTACCATTTCTTGACAATTATACAATACTTTGATTGAGTATCTTGATTTTATTGAGAGACCTGACTATAGAATTAACCTTCCCTCAAGTCAGATACATTTGTAAAATTTTCTAGATATTCAACCAATACTCACAACTACTTAATTTGTTGGAAAGATTACTGTCTATGAGCAAAATTAGTACTTCCTCTCATGCTGGAAAATAAAAATATATTTTGAATCATCAAATCACCATTTAATTTTTTAATTAGATAGTATGCTGATATTGATTCGAAATATAAGGTTGATTAATTTTTATTATGTTTTATAAAAAAGAATTTGAGACTATATAATTGTATCATATATTACTACAACTTGTAAAGGACTCACAGTCTCTTAGACTATTATATTTTTCTATATTTTTAAATAATTTTCTCTTGAAATGAGAATTCACTCTAAAAATATAATTTATTTCCAAGTTTGCTTTTATATATTAACTCTGCAGAAAGCCATTTAATTACATAGAAGTCTGAGGTTAATTTCTTAAGACGCATCTGCTTCATATTAATATGCTACCGGTAGCATGCAATAGATAGGCAATATCTGGCCCTGTCAATCTGAATTATAATAACAGATAACTTCCATTTAAAATTGTAATGCAGGGCGGCTGCCGTGGCTCAGCAGGCAGAGCTCCGACCTGCCGTGCTGGAGGTCTGGAGTTCGATCCCTGGTGCCTCCTGCCCATATGCAAATTAAAAAAAAAAAAATTGTAATGCATCTTAGGTTTCTCAAATATATCTATTCTGATGGCTGTAGCCCATATGTTTATTCATCAGCATATAATAAGGATAAATCTACAATTTTGATTTACATAGGATATTAATCATCTGCTAAATCTGAAAAAAAAGTAAGAATTAGCCATGTCTATGAGGTGGAGAAAGATGTTGGTGTCCCCTGGTTCTTAACAAGGGCAGCATCTGAGAATAATCTATGACCCTTTTTAAAAATGCAAATATGATTAATCTGATGTGAACCCCCCCATTGGGAATCACTGCTGTAGGCAGAGACAGTGGGAAACATTAGAGAGATATAGAATTACTGATACTGAATAAAGAAAGGAATGTGAATATGAATATACAAAAGTAGTCAGAATATTTCTGTCGGTCTCCAGTGTCTTGGAGCAGCTAGGAATAAAAACAACAACGAAAAATTGTGCAACTGTAATCCATACCAAACTTTAAAATCTGTTCTATAACTACTTACTAGAATGTACTTGGAAATTTATTGCTTTTTTTTGTATATCTGTTATATTTCACAATGAAAAAAACATTAAAAGTAATCAGAAAATTTTTATATTTTACTTATACAATGTAAACTACTGATGGGCTGGTGATTTCTTAGTGGGTAGTGATTTCATTTTGAATGCTTCCTGATTTTTTGTGCTTTTCATACATATCCTTAATGTTCATGCAAATGAGTTTCATCATTACTTCTTTCACAAATATTTCTTGACCTTCTACTGCATGTCAAGAACATACTAGATGCTAGGGATATAACGAAAAACAAGGTAAGGCACCTCCTCCTCAACATGATTTTTACTTGACATGATTTTTATTTTATTATTGACAGAGGGCAATATTTATATTTTAATCCTCACCCTTAGGTAATGTGCCTGAATGAATAATTTTCTAAAGCACGTGTAATGTTGAGAACAGGTTTTCCTTAACAAATACTCAGCTAGGTTGTAGTTGGTGACATCATCTGTATCAATTCTCTCAGCTCCCTCATCTCTGCCGTTCTTATCCTATCTTCTCAACACCACTCAATAGAGAATTTTTCACTCCATTTTTTTCTCTTTGATCTTAGCGTTGTACTTATTTAATCTCTTTTTTAGGTTCTGTCCATAACGCCATGGTAATTATTATATCTCACCTTACATAATACAATAGGTTGCCAAGAAACTAATTTAGAAACATACTCTTGAGTGGTGATGATGGTATCTTTTATGATTCCTCTACTTCCCAGGTGTTTGGATTTCTGGGAGTTTAGGCTGTCAAGGACCTAAGAGATGAGCCACCAAGGAAAAACCTGGAGAAGTAAATGGTCTGAACTAAGAGAAGTTCCTGTTAATTCAGCACAGGATCTCAGTAAACCCAAGATCTGAACGGGACAAAAGAGAAAGCCTCTGATTAAAGAGGTAACAGACATGACTGCTCCAGCACAGAACGTAAGCAGGTTAGTACATATTGATTGGATATGTGACTGACATGCATTTATAAGTATGCTAATATATGTAAAGTTCTTAAAACAGTGCCTAACACAAAATGTGTGGAAAATAAATGTTAGCTGAACAGAAGAAGGGAAGGAGGGAGGGAGGGAAGGAAGGAAGGGAGGCAGCAGAGGGAGACTGAACAGCATTGGATAAGAGTAGAGAATAAAAATCCCTTGAGGCACAGTTTAATTTATCTTCTATTAATGCTACCAAATTGACCAAATTTGGTTTCTTCTAGACTCTTCATCCCCCAAAAGAAAGCCTTGCCACCTGTATTAGTCAGGGTTCTCTAGAGAAACAGAATCAACAGGGAACACTTGCAAATATAAAATTTATAAAAGTGTCTCACGTGACCGCGAGAACGCAGAGTCCAAAATCCACAGGGCAGGCTGTGAAGCTGAGAATTCCGATGGAGGATCTGGACAAACTCCACAGGAGAGGCTCGCCGGCCAAAGCAGGAAGAGAGCCTGTCTCTTCTGAATCCTCCTTAAAAGGCTTCCACTGATTAGATTAAGCATCACTCATTGCAGAAGACATTCCCCTTGGCTGATTACAAATGGAATCAGCTGTGGATGCAGCTGACATGATGATGATCTAATTCTGTGAAGTGTCCTCATTGCAACAGACAGGCCAGCACTTGCCCAACCAGACAAACAGGTACCAAACACTTGGCCAAGTTGACACATGAAGCTGACCATGACACCACCTTAGAAGACAATTCAGATTCCAGATGTTAGGTTTCATGCCCCACCCCAAGGGGTTTATCAAAGCACTTGCTATTTCTTTCATTTACATTCAGCCTTCCTGCAAAATACTGATAAATGCGCTCTTCATTTTCTTTTATCTCCAGTAAGGTTCTAGTGTCCTAGTCGTGTTTGAATCCCTTACTGATTAGTTTTCTTCATAGCCCACTATTAACTCTTCATTCATTTAGTAGCTAATCAATTCATTCATTAATTCAGTCAGTCTAAAAACCAGAATCGGTTAAGTGATTTGTATCTGTTGCAGAATCTCTGGTTGAAATTGATTAAAATAAGCAAATTTTCTAATATTGTAAAAACTAACAGAAAATATACAATTTTAAAAATTCTTTACTATTATCAATGTCAGTAGACCCTATCATTATAGGTTAACTCATTAATATATGTGAGCAACACAAATCCAAACGTTTATTTGCAATATGATTTGACAGACACTATTCTAGACTCCATAATTGTGGTGAAGACTTTTCTTCTGAACATAGGTACCATGATCTGTAGGCACAATGTGACCTGTGTTAAAGCCGAAGAGTATTACAGAAGCTATGATTTATTTTCAGGAATTGAGTTAGAACTTGGATGATGATAGAGAAATGGAGTTTGTCATCAAAATTTCATGTTCTTCATACATTTTAATAACCTTTATCCCATTTATTCTGTTCCTCTAAAAATCTGGATTATAGCAAAACACAAACATTAAAAAAGTCCATGGTTAGTAAAAAGTAAACAGTCTCCAGTCTCCCTAGAAACATAAAATGAGAAATCCCCATTGTCCCAAATGGTGCTGTGAAAATAATAAAATGATACTTAGTCACTTAAGCTTTTATTGCTATTTTCATTTCTAGAAAACAGGAAGGATTTGTAGATTTCTGACAAAGAATGCCACTTTTCTCTTCAAATAAAATAATAACACAGGATTGAAGATTGTCACAGATTGCATTTTTCCATAGATGGCTGTTTCCTTTCATAGCCCATCCCACATGCTCTTCTCATAATGTGACATCAAAGCTCCGCCGTCAAGAGGTAGGGATCTTTGCTCCTTCCCCTCAAACCCAGGGGTACTTTCTAATGCCTCCAGCAAGAGTACAGTGGAAACGATATTACTTGCAATACCAGACCAGAAAATTCGGCTTCCATCTCTCCCGTGAGACACACACCGTTGGAATGTCCTGCCTCTCCATGAGAAGGCTGGCTATAAAGAAGCCTCAAAAAAGCAGAAAACACATTGACCTAGAGACAGATGCCCAAGGAGCCTTAGCTATTCTAGCCTTCACCTATTCCAATCTTCTCTACCCAGCCTCCAAACAAGTACATCTCCAGATGATTCTGGACTGCCAACTTTTGGACTGCCCCAGACATGCCGAGTGGAGAAGAAACGAGGTATCTTTGCTGAGCCCTGCCCAGACTGCTGATTCTTGTTCGTAAGCAAAATAAACGTTGTTTTAAACCACTGAGCTTTGAGTTGGGTAACACAGTCACTGTAACTATATAGGGATGTCCACTCTACACATTTAATCTAGGGTCAGCAAATTATGACCAAGAACAGCTGCTTAAATCATTCATTCAGTTACACATTTCCACAAGTATTATTACATATCTATTATGTGCCAGTCATTAATGCCAGGAAGTGGCTGTATAGTGGTAAGCCAGAAAGGCAGCCTTTGGCCCCATGAAATTTAAAGCATTTTGAAATGTGCCGGCAATAGCAGGCTTATAAATGGTCTGTGATATCCTATTGCAGTTGGAATTATTAGAAAAATCTAGAAAGAATCATTGTTATTTAAATGGTGATGGAAATATCTGGCATCCTTTTCTCAATGGTGACACGTACACCTCTGCCAGTCAAATCTCTCTGTGCACAGGAAGACACAATACTCAGAATTTGCTCCAAAGGCAAAGGTAAATGAGATTCTCAGAATCTTACAATCAGATACAGCATTTTATAGACATCTCTTTCTTTGTATTAAATCACTTATAACAATCAACATGTTGGGATAATATGACATTTATGGTGTTTTGAAACCTTTGGGTCAGATTGGTCAGAAAAGAATAATTCTCAAACAATCTTAATATTGCTTGATTCAGTGAATAGATAATGCTGGGAGTCCCAACCCAAATTTACTGTGTAATTAGAATGGTGTTAACTGTTTAAAACTTTCTTCCCATGCAATATACTACTCATAAATAGCAAAGCCAGGAAAAAATTAGGGAAGCTTTGCACATTCTCATTATGCAAACTTAATCCAAATGGAGGCTCTAATACTATTCTCTATACCATGATAAATCTCCAAACAGCTGAGAATTTTTATTGGGAGGATGAATCATATTATTCCATTTAGATTATTTCAGAATTAAAGGATATGGCTTATTCATGCAGATGATAAAGCCATGTGGCCAGGTTAATGCTAAAACTGACAAATGCTATGCCAGATTTGAGACTATATGGGAAATTTTAATTAGAAGTTTATAAAACCCTGAAAATTTTCTAAAGGATTTATCCTTATAAGTGAACTTAAAGCAAATTTAGAGCTAATATATTAGCTAATATGCAAGCAGTGATTAAGAGAAAACGGGTGGCTGGTACATAATTTCCACAGAGGTCTACTTTTTAAGGCCAGCTATAGAAGCACAAATTCAGTCCCTTGCAGGAGGTTGTATGTTTTCACTTCACAAACAACAATCAGGAATATTTGTTTACTTTGTCAGAGAACATGAATCCCTATTCAAGCTTTATGCTACTTTTTTCTGACTGAGACATTTGAATCTATCCCCACAAGCCACTTTGAGATATGTTAATTACACCCACTATTAATTTATAATCATACTACTTCTTCACGGATTTGTCAGTGAATTTGACTACAGAATTACAAGAATAAAAGATGCATTGTTTAAGGCAAGGGGGAATCTGGAGACATTGACTATTGATTTTATGTCTCAGAGTGACCTTTTTTCCTTAAATAGTATCTTACAAGTTGCTCTAAGGTGCTAAAACACTGTTACTATGGAATAACACCCTAGCTATAAAGGGGTTCTAATGGATGCAATAAAACATTTTTAAAATATGCTCTAAAGGAAAGATGAATCCAATGCTATTCACATAAAGCCTAATGCATTATGTACAGTCTGTGCCTAATAAATGCATTACTCATAAAATATGCATTCACAAGTCCTCCTTTATTATCAATAAAGCAATCAAGCTCAGCATAAGCTTATCCAGAAATTCTGCTCCCTATCATACAAAAATATGATCACATGAGTCTCTTTTTAAATCTTGCTCTGATAAAAAGAAACTAGAAAAGTTTACCTTTAATATTTCATCATATAAAAGCATTTCATATTTAACTTATTAAAATTACTATGGCACTCTTTTTATGTGTGTGTTTTTCATAGAAGGGGGATAAAGTTGCAAACGCCGAAACTGATCTTAAAGTATATTACAGATAGATAGTTGAAAATGGTTAGTTAACCTAAAGTATTCAGGGCCTCCTGTGCTACAAAGACCACACTTCGATTATCAGTAAATGGATATAATGCTAGCCACTGATCTTTAAAGAAATTTGACTCTATGTTTGTTTCTTTAATAGTCTTTCTCCATTTGTCAGATTGAACTACCCATATCCAGTGCATGAGGGGTTAGGCATCCAAATCACATTTCTCTGGCACAGTATGCCTAGAGCATTTCTTAAGAATTCAATTACATGCTGGCATTGTGGTATGCTCTGATTCACTATTTTCCATCAGGGAAAAATGACCCTTTAACTGCTGGGTATCCCCTTACCTGTGTATTTTCCCAATCCCTATTCTATTGATAAACAATTGATTATCAGGTTAAGTCTGTTCGGGTTCATTCCAGAACAGAAGGTAGATTCTATAGAATATCTGAAATGTATGCAGCATTCTTGTAATCAAAATTAAGGTTTATTATTCCAGAAATAAGGGGGTCTTTAGAAAGGCAAAGCAATGTAACAACAGCTTTTGCTTCCACCTACCCACACTTCACCGTTACTTTACATTGTTTATGATTACTTGCTGCCCACCAGCAAACCATACAGTGCTTCCCAGTATCTGCTAAGACATCTCTGTATACTTGGCTAACAAACAGCTCATTTGGAAAAGCAAGGACCAATTTGCATGAGGCAGAATTTGTATATCCCTCACATTCCATTTTCTCTCTAACAGGCAAGACACTACAGGTCTCATTTTGCAATCTGTGATGGTTTGAAGCTGTATATACCCAAGAAAATCATGCTTTTGATTTAATCCATTCCTGTAGGTATGGACCCATTGTCAGTAGGATCTTTTGGTGAATAGGATCTTAAACTGAGATGTGACCCACCTTATTCAGGGTGAGTCTAAATCCTTTTACTGGAGTCTTTTATAAAAGGATGAATTCAGAGAAAGATGCACAAGAGCTGAGAGAGAAAGCCACAGAAACATAGAGGAAGCCACTGAAGCAAGATACTGAAAACAACAAAGCCCAGAAGAGAAGGGAGAAATCAGCAGATATCATCATGTGCCTTGCCATCTGCCAGAAGAGCCCGGAATTGCTGGTAGCCAGTCTTAGAGGAGAAAGCATTACCTGTTGATGCCTTGATTTGAACATTTTCATGACCTCAGAACTATAAGCCCTTAAGTTAGTAAATCCCCGTTGTGAAAACCAACTCATTTCATGGTACCTGTATTTCAGCAGCTTTAGCAAGCTAAAACACAATCCGTATTTTAAAAGTATGATCCTTGTTGTTTGAAAGCCTCAATAGTGCTGATGGACTACACATCTTGATAAGAAAGGTTGTAGGCTGCCTCAGTGTCCTGGGCATAATGAAACCCAAGTGCATCCTCTACAGGACTTGCAATTTAGATCTTCATTTGCTTCTGTGGAAAATGATAGCCAAGACAGTAGGCACTGAAAAACACAGCCAGCCCACTTGTTTTCCCATAATAGGAGAACCCCATTATTGCATATGTGATTTTCAAGGAAAGCATATGAAGAAACAACTAACCATGTAATACTTTGCAACAAGAGTGCTGAGACCAGACAACAACCATGCTCAGCAGTGGATCAAAAAGGAATATCAGAATCAATGCAGACAACTGCCACCTCATTAGTGGTGAAACCCTGGTTTCTTAGGTGACAGTGTCCAAGGCAGTTATTTTTCTCTGGTCTTCAAGCTCCTCTTCACAAAAGATTAGTCATAGGGTAGCTTTATCTGTGCCATCCACTGCCAGGAGTTGTTTCAGTTAAATTAAAGATTATTTTTCCAAAATAAAATAAGTTGTCAAAATAATCTTACTGTTTGAATTTGCCAGAGCTGCTATGACGAACATCACATAATGGGCTGGCTGACACAAGAATTTACTGACCCTCAGTTTGGAGAGTACAGGACCAAAGTCATGACGCCAGCCAAGCCGTGTGTTTTTCTGGAGTGGGTTGCATGCTGGTGATGTGATTTTCCAACATGAGGCACGTGGCAACCTCTCTCTCTCTCCTCTCTGGCTTCTGCTTGGTGCTGGCTTCCTTGACTGCAACCAAATTTTCTTCGTTCATAAGGTCTCCGGTAATAGGGTTTAGGCCCTACCATGATTCAGTTTAACTAATTTAATATCTTCAAAAGATCCTATTTACAGGGATACGAGTGTAGTTCAGTGGTAGAATTCTTACCTGCCATGAGGGAGAGCCGGTTTGATTCCAGTCTGTGCACTTCTTTCCCTCAAAAACAAAAGAAAATTCAACAAAATGATGCTGCAATAAAGGGACACTCACATGGAAAAAGAATGAAATGTGATCCCCACCACACAGCACACACACAAAACAAAGTTCTATTTAAATCAGCAGAAATACTTAATCCATAGGATTAAGATTAAGAACCCATCCTTTCGACGGTGGCTCAAGGGAGAGTTCTCACTTGCCATGATGGAGACCCGGGTTCGATTCCCAGTGCCTGCGCATACAAAAAAAGAATGTGTCTTTTGTGAAATACGTGACACATAACAATAAAACAATTATAACAGTTCTGATCTTAGGAAAATGGAGCAAAATTGCTGCTATAGGGTAAGTAACCCAGAATTGCTTTTTTCTGTTGTTAATAATGTGCTTCTACACCTCTCATTAGCTACATGTGTATGTGTTTCACATTCCCAGAGTATTTAACAGAGCAGGACAGCACAGAGTGGAAAGCACACCAGTCTTGCATCCAAAAACCTTATTGTGTCTCGCTGTCTGCCCCCTCCCCATTGGGCAACCTGGACAAATCATTTAACCTCATTGGGGCACAGTTTCTAGCCTTACCCATCTCATGAAGTTGATGTTTTTAAAAAATATATTTAAAAAAATGTAAATAGGAGATCTCTGGATTTAATTGGACCTGAGAGACCTTTTATATCAATCTCTTTATATTATCTGAGAAAATTTAAGCAGAGAAAAGCTAAGTAACTTCATCAAGTTCATCTGGTACTTAAGTACCAGAAATGAAATTAAAGCCAAATTGAGATGATCTAATAAGATAACGTGTACATTATTGTTATTATTCATATTGTTTGCATGAATAAAGGCTTAGACACCACATTTATCATAATTAAACTAAAACTCAAATACTTAAATAACTGTGCATAATAAATAACAATTATAATGCATACCACAACCCTCCCAAGTTTACCTTAAAAGATTCTGGCTAAATAACAATATTTTCTGGGCTTGCCTTGCTTCTTTTCCCCAGTATTTTAGAAATATCAAAGAGGGTTGAGGCATCACACATTGAATATAGTCATATTAATGGGAGTTAGAAATCAAAACCTTCTAATTTCTTATCACTTTGTTGACTAATTTATCATAATCTTTGTGATATAATCAAATTGATATAAAACAGTGCTTGTCTTCATTTTTCCTAAGATGTTCTTTCTTTCAAAAATACAAATAATTAAATTCAATATGGTATCTTGAATTGGCTCCTGGAACAAAAAAAAAATATGCCATTTGTGGAAAACAACAGTGAAATCCAAACAGGGTCTGTTATTTACTTAATAGTAATATGACAGTGTTGATTTCTTAGTTTTGACCATGATTAGGTGGGAGGTTAGCATTTAGGGAAAACTGGGACAAAACTCTCTGTACTAATTTAGATAGTTTTCTGTAAATCTAAATTTATTCTAAACTGAAAAGTTTATTAAAAAAACACAAATAAAATTGATAGAAATTGGTAGATGTTGGCAGTAAAAGCATATTGGGCCAACCAAAATAATCCTAAATGATCAAGAAAATGATGAAAGAGGGTGGCTTCAAATAAAAGACTGAACAGATTGTATAAAGGAAGGAAGAAAGGAGAAGAGAAGGGAAGGAGAAACGAAGGGAAGGGAAGGGGGGAAAGAGAGCTGGGAGGGGAATAGAAAATTGTTTCTGCTCCTAATACTCAGCAAAACAAGGGCCTATTTTCCCTAAACCCACAAATGACTACGTTCCTGTATTTACTCGTTTAATCCCAATAAAATAACGAGATACTGTTATTATCCTCATTTTTGAGATGAGTAAACTGAACCACAAAAAGTTGAGTCACTTGCCTAAAGTCACATGGTTAATACATGGTGGAGACAGTGTTCAAACTAGACTCTGTTAAACACAGGCTTTGCAACAAGAGAATGACTTGTTTCCCTCTCTGTGAAATTTTAATTTGCTGTTTCCTGATAATGATTTACAGGATTATTGAAATATTTCTTCCAATTTTTCCTTGCAATCTTTCCATTTTCTGTTCTTATTCATGACTATGAATAAGTCCAGAATGGACCTCAATGAAACTGTTAAGCTAGACTCAGAATGATAGGTCTTTGAGTCTTGGCTGAAATGAAGCCAGGCTGCAACGTGCAGAAATGGAGAGAATATTTTATCCTGTATATTTTATTACCTGGAACTTAGAGCAGCATAGCTTGTATATCAGGTTTCCCAAAATTCCTCCTGAGAAACTTCCTTTGGCTTTTTAAATTACAGATTCTTTTATTTAAGGCTTAAAACTAGTCAAGAGATAGGACTGAGTAATAGACAACACTACCATACTTCATAATCCTCGTACTTCATCCAATTCCATTTTTTCTCTCTCCTGCTTCTACACCAGAACTTTTATGATATTTTTTTCACAGAGGCTATCTGATCTATCCCATAACAACTCACATAAAATGGAGTTGAAGTTCACTGAGCCAACATGCTAGCTGACCGCCCAGATTCCAAACCTAGGTTGAGGCTCAGTTGGGACACCATATTGAATAAACTAATTATGTTGGGCAAACAAAAAGTAAAAAACAAAGGATGGGGCAGGCCATGGTGGCTCAACAGGCAGAGTTCTCGCCTGCCATGCCAGAGACCCAGATTCAATTCCCAGTGCCTGCCCATGCAAAAAAAAAAGAGAGAGAGAGAGAGAAAAAGGATGGTATACTGGTAAACTTAAATAGATGTGCCTTTTATGTCAGATCCTTGAAATTTTCTGAAGCAGACTAAATATCTATGAATAGAAGCATCTTTCTTCCCATCTGGAAAAGGCACAATAAATACCCACTGCTATTTAGCAATTTCAAACATACAAAGAAAAGAATTATGTCTGGAAAGGTGCAGCATTTCTTCCAAAGTAGTTCCAGCTGCGTTTATGCCTTTATTTCCCAAACCTTCTATAGTGACAGTCCCAAGAGACATACCTCATTCAAACATAAGATATATCTACACCTCCACATCTGCAAATGAGACGAGCCCCAAAGGGCTGTGGTGAGAATTAAATGACATAATGTTGTGTAAATACTTGAAAACACTGAAGAGACTCACCACTGTGGACCATTAATTACTGTTGTTGAAGTCCGATTGTTTCACCTACTAAAACAGCTGGGATAGGATAATAGGGTCAGGCATTAACTAGCATATTTTTCTCACCCTTCCTTTTTGCTCTGTAGATGTCATGTATTTGGCTTCTGTACACATCAGGCAGTGAGCCCTTACTTGGTTGCAAACGATTTGTTTTTCATTTCTTCCCACCACTCCATATCCACAATTAAACAAACAAGTCTCCCCCTACAAAATGTATGCTAAGCCTTCCTTCTTGAAGGTACCAATATATACAGTGGGGAAGTAAATACCTAGAGAAAAATAAATTCCGCTTTTACTGTGATTGTTCAAAAATAGTTACTCCTCTCCCCACCCCCACCTCAATGGTAGGAGTAGACTTCCCTACTGCCTCAAAACTTGCTTTGACCAACAGAATGTCAGCAGACATGACACAAAGAGAGGCTTGGAGGAGATGTCACCATCAGCTGGCTCTGCAGTTTGACAGAGAACTGCCCTGTTGCACTCACCAAAGATCTGTTGATTCCTCCAGGCCAACCACAAGCAGGTAGGAAATAATAAAAGATTGTTTGGGCACTGAAGTGTTGAACTGGCTTGTTAAGCAGAAATAACTGGTAAAATAGGACTTTAATCTCACTTGAATCTTAACCCTCAGCTGATGGTAGTAACTTTGCCCAGCATGGATGGGTGACTTGTCCGTGTTTACCCGGTAAATAGTGGCAGATCTAGAACTCCCTTCCTATCATGCATAGACTGATCCATGCTCATGAAGGCATGGTTACCTCTAACTTCTTGGCCATACTTTGATTTAGAAAAGTTTTATAAGCTGATTGCATTTTTCCCCAGCATTGTGAATTGATCTGGAGCCAGCTGCACTCCTAAAGGTAGAATCCACAATCAACCACAATTCCCAGTCAATGCTCAGTAAGTGTGAGAGACAGGGCGCTTTCTCCCATAATGAATAT
The DNA here is from genome assembly GCA_004026745.1 of Myrmecophaga tridactyla. NCBI lineage: Eukaryota > Metazoa > Chordata > Mammalia > Pilosa > Myrmecophagidae > Myrmecophaga > Myrmecophaga tridactyla. The sequence continues at coordinate 63,108 of PVIY010001684.1, read as the reverse complement.
TACCATGTTTCTGGTTTTAAGTAGCAAGGTGTGAGTGTTCAAGACTCAGCAGTGAATGTCAAATGCTTTCCGGAAAAAAGAAAAAGAAAGAAAAGAAAGGCACAAGAATGTTGACAGTAGATCTAGTAATTTATACTTCTCTAGCACTATTGTTTTGATGGCAAGTGAAAATAAACCCGAATCATGATGGCCATTATAGCAATTTTGGCATTCTCTTTGCCTGACAATAAATGTGCTTGTACCTGTGTAATAGAAGGGATCTAGGTGTGTTTGTGAGGGGAGCAAGGAGGTAGAGAGAGTGTTGGAAGACAGGTAATGGGAATGGTAAGTGAACAGTTTGAGTAAATAAGGATAATATCTGAACATATCCCAGAAAGCTTACAGACTTCAGAAGTTCAACATACACACATACATGCATGCCTACACACAAACAAAAGAACAATGAAAACAGAGCAAAAAGTGGCATGAAATGTTGGGGCAAGGGATTCTGTGGATTCCATAAAGATTTTTGCTTGAAATTCAATCTATCTTCAAACCGTTAGCTTGTGTTATATTTCTCTTGGGAATATAATTTTATCCCAACTTCTTCAAAAATAATTAATATTCTAAGCCAATATTATAGTAATTTCATATATGTTTTCCAAGATAAAATAAAATATGAAGGGCAGGATGGAAATATGTGTTTACTTCCACCCATAACTAGGTGTTTATGGCACCCAATCATTCTGTGTGTAGTGGTGAAGAATAAAAGTTTAAATGTTTTAGAAACATTCAAGGAAATAGCAAAGACCGTATTTCCTCTTTGCTTTGTACAAGGAATTCCTGTTGAAGTCAATGGGATTTTACATAAAAATCAATGGCAAATTATGGTCCTTAATGAAAGAGGAAATTATAATTATGGCACTGCTGGTAGTATCACTATAGTTAAGGCTGAGCAGTCTTTTCCATTATCACTTATCAGGATTTAATAGCTCAGCTGTTTTGAGTCCTATTTGGCTGAAACATGATATATAAATCATCGGGCTGGATGTAATTAGTTGTTATTATTGTTGTTACATAAACAAATATCTTAATCAGTAGAGCATTTTTAAATTATGAAAAGAATGTTTTTTTTCTTAGTAACAGGTACAGGGGTGGGAGGAAGAAAGAAATTAGGAGAAAGTAAATTGAATGTGGCAGGTCCCTCAACTAGAATAACCCATTTTTATTTCATTGTGCACACCAGTGTTGTCTGTTATGAAACAGAATCTTAGAAAGCAACCCGTAGAAGATTTAAGGGCAATGGCTCCTCTCACTCTGTTTTCTGTTATGGAGATAAGGGCACATGCAATGCAATTAAATGACAACAAAACAAATTGCTACTAGAACTACTCGGCACTCACTTGTCAATCTCAATCTGGCTTTTCTGGCAGAAAATGGCAGGAATCAATTTCATTTCCAGGTCTTATGATCTAAGTTCAATGTCCATCCTACTAAACTTCTTTACCTCCAAGTTCACACCCTCATTCTCTTCTCAATGCCCTCCAGTAGGGATTCTATCCCTTCTTTCAGAGAAACGGTTCTTGTCACGTTCCCAACAACCTCCAATGCTGAATCCAATGGTCACTGCTCTGTCCTCACTTTCCAAAGCCTCTCATTAGCATCCAATGCAATCGGGCTCTTTGTCCTTGAAACCCTCTCTGCTCTTCACTTCCGTAATCCCTGCCTCTCTTGTTAACTGTTCGTCCTTCCTCTTAGTGCCCTCAGATGGTGCCTTTCCTCCACTCAGCTCCTAAACTTCCCAGGCTCAATCCTGTGCCCTCTTCTTTTCTCTTGTTCACAACTTTCATGGGCATTGCCATCAAGTCCCATGGCTTTTTTATTCTGATGAACACATGTCAACTCTAACTTCTCTACCGAGAATGGGCATGTTTGTAAGCTATCTAGTCAATAATTCCATGAATTAATAAGCATCTTTGACTCAGTAAACCCCAAATAAATTCTTGCTATCCTCTCCCCAGATAAATACCGTATGCCTTCCCTATTTTTTTTTTCCATCTCAGTGAATTTCGCTACACTTCTTACAGGTATAGAAATTTAAAAGAATGCCTTATTTATGTCTTTCTCTTCTCTTCCACTTATAATCCATCAGCAAATCCCAATGGCTCTGCAGCTAACAACATCTGAAATCTATTCACTTTTTTCAGCACCAATGTGCCAGGACTACAATAGCCTAACCGGGCTCCTGCCTTCTATTCCGTTTAATAGTCAAAGTGATATTTTTAAACATACAGAGTTACTTCCAGTGTTGAAAATGGAAAAAAATTAAATTTAAACAACAACAACACACACACACACACACAATCTTCCCGCAACTCTTAGAATAAAATCCACATTCATTTCCTTGTTCTCACGAACACTTCATGCCCCTCATTCTCTGTCGTGCTCTCACATGCCTCACACTCTCACACTCTAACCAGACACACTGGCCCTCGTGTTGTTCACCTACACACCCATGGCTAAATGCCACACTGAGGCCTTTACACGTGTTATCTTCTCTGCCAGAGACACCTTGAATTTTGCATAATTGGTTCTTGCTCATGATTTATTTCTCAACTAACTGTCAACTTCTTAGAAAGGCCTTCCAGAATAAGCTTTTGCAATGTGATCCTGACACACAGAGCTTAAAATATTTACCATCTGGCCCTTTACAGAAAACACTGGCCAACCTGACTTGTACCAAAGATTATGCTCTTTCCATCCCACCATATTGCCTACCTATCTAGGCCAAGTATGATACTGATACTTAATGTGGCAGAATGCATTATCATTTTATAAAAAATCTGTTATATTTGTGGAGAGGAGTCAAATTAGAAAAATCCATGAGGTTGGCTATAAAACGTTAACCAGTTATTTTAATTTGATAACATTCTGTTTTGCTTTCTCTTTAAATTATTTTGTTAGAGCAAGAGAAAATAAATCTTAAGTGTGGAATAAATGTAAATCTCTCCTTGGTTTTCGATCTAACTCTTGGTAAATTGTAAAACTCAGTCATGATGAGAATCAGAAAGCCTCTCTAGAAGACTTAAAGGAACAGAGCAGATCTGTAGTAGAGGCCTGAGAATGCTTTTCTTACCTCGTGTAACCCTTGTTTTCTCTGTCTTATTCATTAGTTATCAAATTGCTAGAAGCCATTCTTTCCCTAAAGGCTGATCATGTCTTAAGAAAAAGAAAGAGAAAAATAAAAGATTGCCCTTGAGTCAAACTGAAACATAATATTGTCCATCACTAACAGAAGAGCCAATTAAAATACACTATGGAATAATATGTGGCAGTTAGAATTAACAGCAACAGGGACATTTCTTAAAAATCTCATGTTGAGTGCAAAACTATAAAAAAAATGGTAAAAATCAATAGTAATTTTTTTAATTAAAAGCATGCACAAAACACTACATATTGTTTAAGTATATATGCACAGTCAAGAGTAGTTATCAAATACGTGAACATGTTTGTTGCTGGGGGAGCTGGGTGTTGAGCCCAGAATTGCTGAGAAATAAATAAATGAAACAAGGGCAGTCTGCAACCAGTGATAAAGGTAAGCCTGGAGTGTAAATGGTTTAATTATTTGCAAGAGAAGTACAGTACGCAGGCAGGCAAGCAAGAATGAAGGAAGGGAGGTAAGACAGATGGTGGGGGGAAAGGAGGGGAAAAGAAGGGAGGGAGAAAAAAATGGGCATGACTTTGGAAGTAGGAAAATATAAATGACTATGAATATCTCTCTTCTGATCTCATCATTTTACAGAGATTTTGATCTGTAAGTCCCTCAGGATGGAACCCTTTATAAGCGTGGAGTAAAAGCCGCAGTAGTAGCTCAGGGTGCTAGGTTCAGAGAGGCAAAATAGAACAAACTTAGACACAAAGGGTAGAGAAACAGTAAGAATCTCCCAAAATGTCTTTTTTTTTCCTTATATCAAGGCTCAGCCTCTATCCTGACTTATTTATGCCATCTACTGGTCCTTTCAATTACTTGTCTTTCCAAAATTCTCACACTTACTGCTTGACTAGGATGATTTTACAGTTATTTGGGAGCCAGTACTGAGATTATTTTCATTCAAACACTCAATATCTTGCTCAAGACATCTTTTCTGAAGCAACCTTTTGCTGTTCTAACCGGCATGTTACAACTTAAGCTTCTTCTTGGTTGGCAAAATCCTACGAAACTCACTCCTTTGTTAGAAATATTCTTTCAGAGGAAAAAAGAGGTTACAGTTTCTGATGGAGGTAGGCAAACAATTTCTCAAATTTATTGCAAATCTCAGTTCTGATTTTCCTTTTCCAAAACTGGAAAACTCCCTCTTTGATCATGTTCTTATGTTCACCTAAAATGCAATTGTAACACTTTACCATTTGAATTCAAGAGAGTTCCAGAAATTGGTTATAATCTTGGGACTAGATCTCTAGGGTTTTTAAAATTTATTAACTTTAAAGTAAATTCCGATCTATAGCAATCTTTCTTGCAATGTATGTGTATTATCACACGTCCTTATTGCCTTATTGTTTTCCTCTTGTCTTTCTCTTTTCATTTTCTCAATTGCCAGAATATTCTCTTGCTTGACTTATCAGAAACTATAAGTGTCTGTATTTTTCATGCTGTTTCAGCCAGGCAGTACTCGCTTACTTCATTCCTAATGATACCCCTGAACATGGACAGAGATCTATTCAGGTTATACCTGTCCATAAATAGCATTCATTCATCAACAAATGTAAAATTGAAAAAAAATAAACAAATCCTCTCTCATTGCACATTGCCTTCCTGACAAAACAGTGAGTCATATTGAATCATTTCTTATCCATGTTTAGTGTCTACTATTCTGAAGAAGAAAAATCAAGTAAATTATTTCTGGTGTAAACACTGAGAAGCGTCTGCATTTGATTCCAGAAACAAATTGTCTCAGAATATTTCCCCCAAACCCCATAGGACCATAATATTCTTGTAGCAGGGAAAGAGTACTGAATCTCCTGAGAATCCTGAATATCAGGAAAGACTTGAGGCCCTAAGGCAGTGGTCAGGAAACTATGACCCCTATGTCAAATCTTCCCCAGGCGTGGCCCATATGTGCACAGCTGTTGAGCTAAGAATGATTTTAACATTTTTGAATGATTGGAAAATATCGAAAGAGAAGAATATTTCATAACAGAAAAATTATGTGAAATTCAAATATCAGTGTCCATAAATAAAGTTTTATTGGAACACAGACGCTCTCATTTATTTATGTATTATCTATGATTGCTTTTGTAGAGTTGAGTAGTTGCAATAGAAATGTTAAAGCCCACAAAGCTGAAAATATTTACTAACTAGCCCTCTACAGGAAGTTTACCAATCTCTCCCCTAAGTTCTATAAAATCCTTGGTACCATCTACAGCCAGGGAAAACATGAGAGAGCCAGTGCAGACCCTCAGCTCCGAAAATCCATTGCTCTTTCTCTCTTAGACGTTTAATCTTTCCATTGTCTGGAACTGTTCTCAAGGGTCACGAGGTACCCTTTCGGCTGTATCTATGAGGTGTTAGTTCACTTTGAACTACACTGAAAAGTGGGAGGACATCTTAGTTTAGGTATTTCCCCTCCAAATCTTGGCAATGTGTTTCTGGATGTCTGTGGAGGTTAATTTTTAAAAGAATTGGAAAGCTCTAGCCATATCCATAGACAACAAGCTGAAGTTCTTGAAAGCCGGACCTAATCATGTAATATCCTATCCATGGCAGCTTCAAGGGCAGAAGCCAAGCAGAAAGGTAGGTTCACATCTCCCTGGTTCCTTTTCCTCAGAACCTTGTCTAGTTTAATTTTTTAAATGTTCAGTTGCCCCGATGCTTAAAAATAGCTGTTTTAATGAATTTTTATTTTTCATCTTTGTATCAATTGTTATTTGTGGTTCACTACAGAAAGTATGTTCTGATGCAAACTGCTTTACAATACCATGAGTGGAATTCATTTATTTCTCTTTTTAAAATTGCACAGAAGGTTTTTTTCTACTAGGATTGTCAAATTATAAATCTGTCTGCTTTGTTCCACCAAAAAGCGACTTTTAAGCTAGAAATCCTGGGCTGTCTTTATAATAAAAAGTATATTTTCTGTGAGCATCAAAGGGATATAATTTATATTACCATCAACTACACAAAGTGACCTACAAAAGAACAGAGTGTTGTCCAAAGAAGATTTTTAGAAGGTGGAATTCCCTCTATCAAGAGATTGTATGAATCTGTGATGACTACTCCTCTGGCTGCCTTCAACTATCCTTTCTAACTAACACATAGCTCTAAATGTGTTAAAGAAATTTAATCCATACTCAAACCATCCGGAGAAGCATCGTGTGGCTTTTGGTAATGGTGTAATTAGATTCTAGTGGAGGAGTCTCCCTTCAGAAAACAACTATAGAACCTGAACAAAATACTAACAGAAATGACCTGACAACAATGGAGAATGACTGAAGACCAATTGGAGTGGGCAGTACACACTCAGAGGAGAGGAGTGGTAAACAGTTAAGTCCCCATTTCTGTGACTTTTAGTCTGGATCTAATTGCAATCTAAGCAGCCAGTGGGAAAAAGCTGTATTCTTTCTGGCTGTAAAAGCCAGGAAACAGAGACTGGGAGATTGCTATTGAAAAGAGTTGGGGGAATCCAAAATGGAAAAGAGCTGGAGGGAGGCTCTCCATATGGTATTGAGTACATCTCTGAGTGAAACCTGCACAAACACACATAGAATAGAATCACACCAGTTTCATTAAAGACAAATATCTGAACCAACAGTACAGCTGCCGCCCAAGAAACAGAATTTTCCGTTAAAGCTCATCCAGAAAAAATACCAGCTAAAACAGAGAAAAAAAAGGACTCATCAGAGAAAAATGACAAAATCTAGACTCTTACATTCATAATGTCCAAGATACAAAGCAAGAAAACAGAACACATTCTCAAAAGAAAAGAAAGCCAACCTAATCTAACTATGAGATAAACCTCTGTGAAGCAGAATAAAATAGGCTCTCAAAGAACAGAAATTTCAGTAGTAAAATAAGGAATCTCAGTAGAAAAATAGAAACAATAAAATTGGAAAAATGGAAATTCTAGAAGAGAAAAATACAAAATATTCAGTAAAAAAAAAGGGTGGATTTAACAGCAGAAATGGAAATGATGGAAGAGAGAATAATTCAACTTGAATATAGAACAATAGGAATTACTCATGGAGGGGTTAAAAAAAATAATGATTGAAAATATTTTCAAAACCTCAGGCAGATGTTATGTTATGTCAAATGGTCCAAGATACATCTATTTGCAATCCCAGAAAGAAAGGAGAGAGGAGTGAGACAGAAAAATATTTGAAGACATAATGGCCTGGAAATTCCCAATTATAGTAAAAGAAGTGTACACATATAAGATGCTCAAAGAACATCGAGCAGAATAAACACAAAGCACCTCACACCAAAACACATCATAGTCACACTGCTAACAAACAAAGAGAAGCAAGAGAAAAATGGTACATCAAATACCAAGGAACAGCAATCTGATTATTACTGACTTCTCATCAGAAAATGTGGAAGCCAGAAGAAAATAAACCATCTTCAAAATGCTGAAAAAAAAGTTTCAACCCAGAAAACACAACTAAAAATATGTTTCTGGAATAAAGTTAAAATAAAGGTAATTTCAAATAAATAAAACTAAGAGAGTTCATTGCTGGCAGACATGGACTACAGGAAATGCTAAAGGAACTACATCAGTCTGAAGGGAAATGATACCAGACAGGAACAAAAAAACACAATGAAGAGCATTAACAAATGGTGAATATATACATAAAAGGAAAAGACACTTTTCCCTTTAATTTTCTCCTCATAATTTCATACAAGGGTTTAAAGCAAAAATTAGGACCCTGTTTCGTGGGGTTTATAATGTATATAAATGTAATGCATAACAGCATAATATAAACCAGTATCAATAAACTTTTTCAATGAAGGTCTAGAGAGTAATGGCTTCATGGGCTTCATAGGCCAAACACAGTCTTCATCACATATATATGCCATATATAATATATATAAATAAATAACCCAAACAAGTCTGGAGCATAGCGCCGAGCTTAAAAGCCCCAGCAACGCAATCATAGAAACCTGTGTTCAAGTCAAATTCTGGCTGTCCTGAGTACCAGAGGGGTGACCTTGGACAAAACTGCTCCTGGCCTTATTTGACTAGTAATAATAATAGTTCTATCTCAAGGGCTTATGAAGAATATTTGAGATAATATGTGATATAGCATTTGCCCTGTGAAAAGCACTCCTATTAGTGTTATTTTTTTTTCCCAAGGATGTCAAGAAAGAAGGTACAGCATAAGTGTTGGAGGCTAAAAAGATTTGAACAAAATGGGAGAAGAGAATGGAGAGATGATGAAATACAAAATGGGGAGACATCAAAGAAAAACCTGATTTGCTTCAATGTTTTACCTTGATCCGCCGTTTCTGGTATTTTTCTCAGCTCCAACTAGGGAGCATCATGTTAAAACCGTGAGTCAGCCTTTTCGACCAGGTAGAATCCTTCTAGGGCAGTCATTGTTTCAGAGAGTGCACAGAGAAAGAGACTGTTCCATCACTAACTTGTACATCTGTGTTTCTGATTCACCACGTGTTGTAAATCCAGGTGCTTTCTAACAGGCACCTGAGAAGAATGCAGTAATCAATATAGTTCTTCAGATATTTTAAATTTCTTTTAACTGTGCATTGTTAGCTTTCCTTCCTTTTTTTTATTTTGTTGAAGGGATTTGATGACCCCAAAGTGCCATATAAATTAATTAATATTGATTTAAAGGAATATATGGGTTACAATTAGCCCTTGTAAGTCTTTGTCTTATAATCTTGTATACCATCCTAAATTTCTGCAATTGAGGGAAAACAACAACAATAAATATAGTAAAGAGAAAATGACATAGTTAATATATTGTGGTTTTATGAATTACACTGGTTCTCAATGCGACCGATTCATTTTGTGACTAACAGCAAAAAAAGAGGAACTATGAAATTAGCAGCTGCACAGAGCTATCTAATCATCACCCTGATCAATGCGCACTTATGAAGTTCTGAGGGCATACACTAAGATGATTCTTTCCAAGTGTGTTGGGTTTTCCCAGCCTATCCATTCCTTTCTCCTGGCCTTCCTTTTTTCTTATTACCTGCTTGTCTATCATTCTCCTTTTCTCCCTTCTGCACTGATCTAATTGCCTGTTCTGAGCTTATCTCTTCTTGGTCACACAGCCTTATCCTGGTTGAAGTCATGAAATCGTACTCTTGCTTCCCTGGACTTGCAGTCTTGTCATGTAAGTCAACGAAGTAACAAACTGGGACCAATTGCAGGCATAGTATATGTTAATTTTAAATGATGTTTGAAAACAGAAAAAGCATGGATTGATTTTTTTAAACATTTTTGTATTGTGAAATACAATATATATAAAAGAAAAGAAAGAACAAGCAATAATTCTCAAAGTACACTTCAACAAGTAGTTACAGAATATATTTCAGAGTTTGATATGGGTTACCATTCCACTATTTCAGACTTTTCCTTCTAGCTATTCCAAAACACTGGAGGCTACAAGAAATATCAATACAGTGATTCAGCAGTCATACTCATTTGCTAAATCCTTTATTCTCTGTTATACCTCCTCCTTCTTCTTTCATCTTTCTCCCAATCTATACAGATCTTTGAGCAATGCCTGCTCTGACATTTTCATGCTAAGAAGGGGTGTGAACACTAAAGCATGAGGGGATGTAATTACATGATAATCTTCAGAGGCTGGTCCCTCTGGGTTTCAAGATGTATCTGGCCTAGAAATTCTCTTGAAATTATAGTTTCCAGGAAAGAAAATTTAGTGTATGAAACTTTAAGAGAGTCTCAGTTCGAGTCCTCGGTGTTCTAAAGAGTTAACAGGAGTGGGCAGGCAATGGTGGCTCAGTAGCAGAGTTCTCACCTGCCATGCCAGAGACCTGGGTTCGGTTCCTTGTGCCTGACCATGGCAAAAAAAAAAAACAAGTTCAAGAGTTAACAGGAGTGATGTCGGTTGGGGTTTAGCAAACCATGGAAATTAGCACTGTCTAACTGAAACATGCATAAGAGTAGAGTAGCCTTCAGAATCGCCTCTTGACTCTATTTGATCTCTCTTATTCACTGATGCCTTATTCTATTGCACTCCCCCACCCCCTTTTAGTCAGGAAGGCATTGTCGATCCCATGGTACCAGGGCCAGACTCATCCCCAGGAGTCAAACCCCACATTGTCAGGAAGACTTTCACCCTTCAGTGTCATGTCACATGTAGGGGAGAGGGTATGATTTTACTTGCAGAGTTGGGCTTAGAGAGAGATAGAGGCTACATCTGAGCAACAAAAGAGGTTTCCCAGAAGCAACTCTTAGGCCTCTTTATAGGTAATCTTAGCTTCTCCATTACAGAAATAAGAGCAAGCCTCAAAATCAAGGGCTTGCCCTATTTTCTTGGGGAGTCCCCAGTGATTGAGAGGGTACTTGTGGTTTCCCAGATGGGAAAGTTTAAAAGTTTCTTTTTTTTTTTTTCACCTTTGGACCCTCAAGGGGCTCGACCAATACTTCTTAATTATCAGCTCACCATACTCTGACACATATCCTGGTACTGCATTAAGCTATCTGGAATTACAAGGCATCATTCCCATTCTGGACCCCAAGAGTTTTGGGTGGTTTAAAATGAACTGTACAGACAGGTTGCTTTAGATTGTGCATTACAGAAAATTTAGGTTCTAGACATAATAACCTTCTCTGCTCTTGGTCTCATACTGTAAGTGAAGGTTTAGTATGCATATGCTATCATCCTTTACTCTGTAGTCTGATTTACCTTAGTTCCAGCCAGATTAGCTTCATTTTTATCTCTTACTGAGGCATGATCTCTATTTCAGTTACTTCAACTTTTATTGTATATAGCTATGCTAACTTTCAGGACTGCTGGTCTCCATTTCTGGGTCTTAGATGTCACAGAGTTATTCAAAGTAATATGAGTTGATTTTTGTGTCCTATTTTGAGTCTACTGGGCTTTAAATTGTGATAAAACTTGTTTTGAATATAAAACTAGAGGCATGTGAGATAAGAGCCATAGAAACTTGGACTTGTACCTTGCAGGTTTTACAAGCAGCCGGGATGCGATATAACAGAACTAGAATGGCTTTTAAAAGGAGGAATTTAATAAGTTACAAGTTTACAGTTCTAAGCCTATAAAAATGTTCAAACTGTCATCCAAGGAGAGATACCTTAATTCAAGGAAGGCTCATATGTCAGGAACACCTCTGTCAGCTTGGAAGTCACGTGGCTGGCATCTGCTGGTCCCTTGCTCCTGGGCTCCTTTGCTTTCAGCCTCTGTTCATGTGGGGTTCCTCACTTTGCTTCTCTGGGGCTGGCTTTCATCTCTTGGCTTCCCTTGGCTGGTCTCCAGGTTCTGGCTTGCTTAACATCCCATGGTAACATCTACCGGGCTCCGAGCATCTCTAAACATCCATGTCTCTGTTCTCCATGTGTCCACATCTGTCAGCTCTGCTGCGAAGTTTTTGTCAGCTCTGAGGCTTCTGTTGTTTCTCTTGTTTCTGGTTCTTCCCAGAATTTCCTCTTTTAAAGGATTCCAGTAAATTACTCAAGATCCACCTGGAATGGGTAGAGTCACATCAACATCTAATCAAAATATTACACCCACAATTGGGTGTGTCACATCTCCATGGAGATAATATAATCAAAATTTTCCACCCTGCAATGTTGAATGAGGATTAGAAGAAATGGCTGCCACCACAAGATTGAATCAGGATTAAAACATGGCTTTTCTGGGGTACATAATATTTTCAAACTGGCACAGTGGTCATTTTCTCTTTTCAAGCATTTTGTCCACCACCTGTTCCTCAGAGATACTTTCAAAATCAAATTATATCATTTAGAATCTCACGTGTTGGAGGTTTATATTTATGGAACTTTAACTGATTAGTCCCATGTATGTACATATTTACATCAGGATTTTTATAGTTATCATAAGATTTCAGATCTAGAAATGAGCCTAGAATTAATCATGTGAAGCCCAAACTCCTTATCTTGTAAATAAAAGAACTGAGTCTTACAGAAGTAAAGAAGTCAACCCAAAATTGCAAGCCTATTTAACAATAGAACAAAAAATTGAATCAAGGTTTCCAGAGGGCCTTTTTAATGCTACCCCTCTTAGCCCCTACAATTGGGAACAATCTCCTACAAAATGGAGAATTTCATGAATAATAATCATCATAATAATAATCATGAAGGATGGAAGAAACCGATTTTCTTGAATACAGATAGGAGCCCATTCTTGTAACTTAATGGTTTACATGATTTTCAGACTAAACACAATTTCTATTTATGTGGCACGCATGGAAACATAGTCCAGATGAGTACTGAATGTTTACAAAATAAAATGTGGCTGGAGGAGAAGAAAAATTAGAATAGTGAAAGAGGTAGTCTTGTAAATACAGAGTCTGGAAATCTTAAAGAATTATCTCAGATTGGTGGAAACTAGGAAGAATTGCCAGCTTCTAGATATTGATATTCTCTTGAGTGACTAATAACTGAGGTCTGTGCTATAAAACCCATGTGTGTGACATTGGTATAATGCAGATAAATTGTATCATTTTAATTGAATCCTGGCCCCTAGTGGCCCCATCCATGCTCCTGAGCCCCAGGCAGTTCCAGTATTGAAGAAATACTGGACATAGCAGGGGCCTACAGGCAAAGGCAAGGCAAGGCAAGGAGCATACAAACAAGAACTGCCGCCCTATTTCAGGGGCCATTGACACCAAGCTTTGCACTCTCCTAAGTCACTAGCATAGTCCTTGGTGCATGGCTACTCAATAAACGGTTCTAGACCAGGTGAATAAGTAATGAATTAATGAATTATTTTTTGGCAAAATACATTTAATTTAAAACAACATATGCAGATGCCAACCAAACTGAATATTCGCATGATAAATGCAGCTCCATACCGTTTGTAAAGGAAAAAGACCCTGGCCACAACTCTCTTACCCCATGTAGCCTCATCTTGAAAACAAGACTCAACCTCTCTCTGCATTTGGAAGAAGAAAACAATTCACTTTTAAAAAATTCAATGCCCTTGTTTTTTAACTTTTTAATTGTATAACGTAACATATATACAAAGCAGAGAAAGAAAAAGGCAATAATTTTCAAAGCACTCTTATTTAAAAGTAGTTATAGAACAGATCCCAGAGTTTTTCATGGGCTATCATTCCATCATCTCAGATTTTTCCTTCTAGCTGCTCCAGAATATTGGGAAAATATATATATATATATATATGTATATTTTAATCATCACAATCAACTTCTTTTCTTCTCTGTGAAAAATAACGTTTAATCAACCAAGCAATAAATTTCAAAGCACATTACAACAATTAGTTGTTGTGCTGGTTTGAAAGGATTGTTTTAATCCTGATCCATCTGGAAAAGCCATGTTTTAATCCTGATCCATCTTGTGGAGACAGCCGTTTCTTTTAATCCCTATTCAGCACCATAGGTTGGAAACTTGATTAGATTATCTCCATAGAGATGTGATTCACCCAACTGTGGGTATCAACCTTTGATTGGAGAGGGATGTGACTCCACCCATTCCAGGTGGGTCTTGATTCGTTTATTGGAATCTTTTAAAAAAGGAAGCATTTTGGAGAGAACCATAAGACAGAGCCACAAGAACCACCAGAGCCCACATAGCCAGAGACTTTTGGAGATGAAGAAGGAAAACGCCCCTGGGAGAGCTTCATGAAACAAGAAGCCTGGAGAGAAAGCTAGAGGACGTCACCATGTTCACCCTGTGCCTTTCTAGTTGAGAGAGAAACCCTGAACTACATCAGCCTTTCTTGAGTAAAGGTAACCTCTTGTTGGTACATTAATTTGGACATTTCCATGGACTTAGAAGTATAAACTTGTACCTTAATAAATCCCTCTTTTTAAAAGCAGTTCTGTTTCAGGTATATCACATTCTGGCAGCTAGCAAACTAAACCAGTTGTAGAACAGATTTCAGTGTTTGGTATGGGTTACAATTCTACAATTTTAGGTTTTTATCTCCAGCTGCTCTATGGTGTTGGAGGCTAAAAGAAATATCAATATAATGAGTCAGCAATCATACTTGTTTGTTAAACCCAACCTTCTCTGTATAACTCCACCATCACCTGCAATCTTTCTCTCACCCTTTAGAGGTATTTGAGCTATGCCCATTCTAACCTTTTCGTGTTGGAAGGGGCTATCGATACTATGGGGTAGGAACATGTAACCTAGTTAATGTTCTGGAGAGCAATGCACTTACTTTTGTAAATAAATTTAGCACATGCCGGTGGTGGTGGCTTCTCCAAAGAGAGTAGCGGCAAAATCTTGACATCATAGTAGCTTCACCATCCCCATGATTCAGGAAGAAAGTCCTTTCCCTACTGTCTTAGGACAGTTGAACCCTGGTATCCGAGAGACATAATATGTGCCATATTCCCTGGGTTGTGGGTGAGGACATCCCACCGCAGAGAAAGTCCTGAGGAAGGCGCTCACAGGCTGGGAGTGAAGTGGGCACCGGCTCGCACCCCAGCTCTTCAGGCTGCAGGGCTGTGTCCGGCATTAGAGGAGCAGCACTGAGAGTGTCTGAGGAATGGCACTTTGGGACTCAGTTTGGAGCAGTCTCATTACGGGTGAGAGGGAAGGAGCCATTTGTTGGGAGCTGGAGGCAGGAAAAAGCTCTGCCTACACTAAAGGAAGAATAAGCCAAAGGTGAACAGTTCTAGCCAATAAAGTTCTTGAGGTACATTTTCTTTTTAAGAAAAAGTTGACTCTGTGTTAAATGAATCCAGACAAAGCCTTACCTGTACCTATGCGTGTGCATGTTTGCTAGCATCATTTCCTCCCACATTCCTTGTGTCTTTACCATTCAGGTTAGCAGGGCCTGACGAAGTACCTGTAAAATACAGAGTAACTGAAAACATCTGGTACTCCATGTTTCCAGTCTATAAGTAACAGAGGCTTCAGTACTTCATTTTATTTATGCAGTGTGTCTTTTCCATGAGTAAAATTTCTTCAGATGAGATAAAGTGACTTTTAGTTTTCCTAATATATTTTGTTCCAAAAAGTTTTAAAAGGCATGATTTTTTTAAAAATCAGCCTGAATTATTAAAAAGCATGAAAAGAAAGTTTCTCCTGTCATATAGAGGCTTACTAATAGACCACTGTTAAGGAAGAAGATTGCACTATATACCTCAGACATGCTCAAAACGTGATCACTTGATGTGAACTATTTATGTCAAGGACTGAAAGACATTAACTCTTAGGAATCATTAAGGAAAACTGTTCTTCAAGTCCTGTGGTTTTAGTGATCTTTGTTCTTCTCAGTGTCCCACTTTTTGTTGTAACAATGCAAGAACTCCCCACACTGTGGCACTAGAGAAAGAGATTTTTAGTCAAAGTCACAGCCAAAAGTATTTTTAACATTAGGAGAGAATATATATATATACATATACATATATTTTTACATATATATGTATATGTCATTATGCTGCAAAGCAAAAAATACTTCTACATGAAGTAGTATAGAGTGGGCAACTGTAGCTCAGTGACAGAGTTCTTGCCTGCTGTGCCAGAGACCCGGGTTTGATTCCTGGTGCCTGCCCATGCCAAAAAAAAAGAAGTAGTATAACTATAGAAACAAAGTATTATAAAGTACAGATGGACTACTTTAACTGGTAGTGTGAGGAAAGTTATATGGTGAAGTGGCACTCAAATTGGGCTTTGAACAATTTGTTGAGTTTAACAAGAAAAAAAATTTGAGGTTGCACAGTCGACTGCAGAAGTAGTATAGGGAAAGGTTTGGGGGCATGGACATTTATCCTCTGTGTGGGGGCCAGTTGGAGACCAGCATGGTGGGAATGTGAAGTATGGAGGAGACAAAGGCTTATAAGCTGGTCAACTGCACTTTTGCATCCAAAGCCATTCCTCAGATGTGCTGGTATGAAATGATGTAGGCACCCGAAAAGCCATGTTTTAATCCTAATTCCATTTTGTAAAGGCAGCCGTTTCTTCTAATTCCTCTTCAGTACTGTGTTTGAAACTGTAATTAGATCATCTCCCTGGAGATGTGACTCAATCACAGTGTTAAACTGCATTAGGTGGATACGTGTCTCCACCCACCTGGGTGGGTCTTGATTAGTTAACTGGAATCCTGTGAAAGCGGAAACATTTTGGAGAATGAGAAAGATTCAGAGAGAGCAAAGAGAACAACAAGAGGGAAAGCCATGAGATTCCGGGAGATTCAGAGAGAGCAGACAACACTGCAGCACCACGAAGCAGAGAGTCCACCAGCCAGCGATTTTTGGAGATGAAGAAAGAAAACACCTCCCAGGGACTGGAGAGAAAGCCAGCAGATGATGCCATGTTAGCCATGTGCCCTTCCAGCTGAGAGAGAAACCCTGACCGTGTTCGCCAGGTGCCTTTCCACTTGAGAGAGAAACCCTGAACTTCATCGGCCTTCTTGAATCAAGGTACCTTTCCCTGGATGACTTAGATTAGACATTTCTATGCACTTGCTTTAATTGGGACATTTTCTCAGCCTTAGAACTGTAAACTTGCAACTTATTAAATTCCCCATTTTAAAAGCCGTCCCGTTTCTGGTATGTTGCATTCCGGCAGCTAGCAAACTAGAACTTGCATCCAATTCTGGTCTATGACATGGTAAAGCTAATCTCTGCAGACTGCTCTTTCCAGGCCCTCACCTCAACCAGTTTATGACCAGGTTTTGGTCACTGAGAGATACTGGCAAGAGATTAGAAGGTTAGAGTAACTAAGATATTAGGCAATTTCGTTTCTCTCCTCTCTCACTCTCTTGGGCATGCTCTCTGGCCAGCAACTGTCTTAGTTTGAAACAGGCTGCTATGACAAATACCACACAGTGGGGTAACTTAAACCACAAGAATTTATTAGCTATTATTTTGAAGGCTAAAAGTCCAAAACCAAGTTCTTGATAGGTTATTCTTTCTCCCAGAGTCCATAGAGTTCTGATGCTATCTTGCATCAAAACTTGGATTCCTTGGCTTTCATCTCTGCCATCTTCACGTGGCAGTGTGCCTCATTCTCTCACTTCTTCAGGAAAATCCATTGTATTTTAATTCATCTAAAGAGTTCAGATTCTTGTTTCTGGTAACACTACCTTGTCACATTGTTCTTCCAGCCTTAAAAGAGGGTGCAGGTAACCTAATGAGTTGCTTCTCATCTTTCCCATCACTTCTGTACATATGAGGCATATGTAGAAATTTAGTGAATACAGATGATCATTAAACTGGTTAATAAAAGGGGTAATGGCTTCAATTCCACCTCTCTTTGCCTTTTCCTTCTTTAGACATCTACATTTAAAACTAGATGTTTCTGTTGCTGTTTTCACTTTTAATGAGTCAGGTCATTACGCTTTCTAGTCTTTTCATTTAATCTCTAAAACATCATTGAGCCTCTATCATGTGCCAGAAACTATGCTAATTGAACTCTTCCCCCCAACCATATAGATGGGTACTAAAATTAGCCCCATTTACCAGAAAATAGAAGTTAAGTAACTCTCCTCAAAACAGAGGTTAGCTTAAATCATTTTGTATGTACTCTGATTCCAGCACCCAAACTCTTAGCAACTTCCCTTTAATGACTTGTGCCTTCAAACACATACAAACACACACATACATGCACACCACACAAATATTTTCATCTAAGCTTTGAAGGTTGATAAATTGAGAAGTAGAGGAAAGTTTTTCTGAGTTGAAAGAATAATATGAGCAAAGACAGAGAGACAAGCCGCATGCATAAATATGTCCAGGAAGAAGACACTCAGTGGAGCTCTTGGTTTTTGTTTGAGATCAGATGTGTCCAGATTAAGAGAGCTTAGTATGACAACCTAAATCGTCTAGATTTAATATTATGTAGTTGAATCCATGGTTAATTCTCTGTGGACAAAGTGTGAGCAAGGAAAGGCGTATTAGTAGATCACCATAAGGGTTGAATATTGTGCAAATTCCTGTTCTGCATGTTCACAAATACGTTAAAGCTGGATACATTAATACTAGTTTAAAATGCAGTTGTGCGTAAATCATAGGTATGATATAATACAAGACATAGCAAAATGTAACACAGTATTTCCAAATACCATCACATACTCAATATCAGAATCATATTGCTTTCCATTTAAATATTGCATTTTTTATAAATTAACAGATTTCTAAAATTTTCTGTCATGATAGTTTCCTATTACAGCCGTACTTGTTTTTATTTTAGCTACAGAATTCTACCTTCAGCAATAGCTCTAGTTTGTAGAGCATCAACCACTAGGGGGCAGACATGACCAAGCCATTTAAGAAATTATTTGCTACTCTTAAATTTGAATTTGAGTTACGGCGTGCTCTTGAAGCCAAAGGTGTATTTCCCTTAAAACTATATGCCTGAACAAGCAAAACAAAATGCTAATGCAACTTTCAGTCTCTGTGATTTTCTTATGTAGCCACCAGGTCCAAGTTTTATCTTTTTCTATCACAGTAAAATTAAAATTATGATGGAAAGACAATCTGTTGCTCCACAGAATTGACATTTCATGTGGCTGAGCTTGTGTTTCTAAGTGTAAATACTGTGACAATCCAGTTATGTCTACTATCTAATTTAACCCTTGCCACACACTTTTGAAGAAGTACTATTTTTTTCTTTATTAGAGAAGTTGTAAGTTTATGGAACAATCATGCATAAAATACAGGATTTCCATATACTGTCCTACTTTTAACACCTTGCATTAATGTGTGACATCTGTTATAATTGATCATAGCACATTTTTATAATTGAATTATTAGCTATTGATAATAATTTAATTTAGAGTTCAGTATTTGTGTAGTGTACATCCATTAATTTATTTTAAAGTTTTTATTCAATACCATGTACACCTCACATTTACCCTTTTAATCATATTCAGATATATATTTGATTACTTTAATTATGTTCACAATGTCGTGCTTTCATCACCACCATCCATTACCAAAATGCTTCCATCATTCCAAATTGGAACCCTGCATATATATATATAGTATGCTGTGTGGCAGGGTCACGTTTCATTATTTTTCCATGCGAGTATTCCATTATTGCAGCACTATTTGTTGAATTTTTGTTTGTTTATTTTGCTTGTCTTTTCTTGGGTGGAGGGTGGGGAAAGTGCATGGAACGAGAATTGAACCCAGGTATCCGCATGGCAGACAGGAATTCTACCACTGAACTACCCTTGCGCCCCTGGAACCCTGCACGTTTTAAGCCTTAACTTCCCATTTCCTATCCCTACCCCATACCCTGGTAATTTATATTCTCGACTCTGACTCTATGAGTTTGCTTATTTGTTTCAAATCAGTGAAAGCAGACTATATTTGTCCTTTGTGTCCGGCTTATTTCCTTCAACATGATATCTTTAAGTTGCATGTATCAGGACTTCATTCCTTTTGATGGCTGAATAATATTACATTGTATGTGTAGACTATATTTTATGTATCCACTCTTCAGCTGATGGATACTGGCGTGCCTTCTGTCTTTTGGCAATTGTGAATAATGCCACTATGAACATCGGTGTGCAAATATTTGTTCAAGTCCCTGCTTTCAATTTTTTGGGGTATATACTAATAGGGGGATTGCTGGGTCATATGGTACTTGTGTATCTATCTGAAGAACCACCAAACTATCTTTCACAATGGCTACACCATTTTACATTGCCACCAGCCACAAATGAGTGCCCCTATTTCTCCACATCATTGTCAACACTAGTTATTCTCCACTTTTTTTTTTTTTTTTCATGGGCAGGCACCGAGAAATGAACCTGGGTCTCTAGCATGGCAGGTGAGAATTCTGCCATGGAGCCACTGTCACACCGCCCCTCCATTTTTTTTTTCAATAGCAGCTATTCTAATGGGTATGAAATGGTGCGAAGTGATTGTGACTTGTATTTCCCCGGTGACTATGGTGTTAAGCATGTGCTTTTCTGGCCATTTGTATATCTTCTTTGAATATTTTCTCCCATCAGATAGGATGTCATTTTACTTTCATGATAAAGTGCTTGAAGGTAGAAAAGTTTTCAATTTTAATGAGATTCTATTTATCTATTTTTCTTTTGTTGCTTGTGATCACTATCATCCCCATCCTATAGATGGAGAAATTAAATCAAGACTTTTAAGAGGTCACACACTATGTGGCAGAATAAGAACTCAGATTCACTTTTGTCTAATTCCAACTTTTGTGTGTCATTGCTTCTCATTTTTCCTGTTATACTTATGAAATATATAATACCTGCAGAAAGAGTGTTGTGCAATTTAAAAAGAATGGTAACTCAAATTACAATTTACTACCACCAGGTTCAAAATAGAAGACACGACCAGACCACACAGAAGCATTTCGTGTGAGTCCCTCACTAGCTGTAGTCCCTCCCTTTGAAAGGTTCTCACCAGCTTCACCTTTGTGATCACCCTTCCCTTTCTTTACTTTGGAATCGTGTGAGCTTTATGTAAATCTAATAATTTTCTAATATTTATGTATGTATATTATTTCATATCTTGTTTCTTTTGGTTTTAATATTATATATTTTTTAGGATTCATCCATGATGTAATATTTAGTTATAGTTCTTTCATTTTCATTGCTCTATGGTGTGCCATTGCAATGTACTACAATATTATTTATTATGGTTACCGGACAAAGGCTGTGGATTCCTCTGCCCAACGTGCTCAATAACCAATTCCTAAGACACCAGGGTTTCAAAGACAGAAAGAGTTTGTTACTACACATGTAGTAGGAGAGCAGACAGACTAAAATCTCTCTCTCTGAGTTTATGGGATTCGAGGTTTTTAAAGATTCTAGCAAGGGTAGATGAGGTCATTTCAGGTAGTAAATTTAAAGCAGGCAAGAAAATAGTGTTAATAGTAAGTTCAAAGCAGAAAAGGAAACATTGTTAAAGTTAATGTAAGTTGAAAGGAGCTATCTATCCTTAGCCAAATGGCATAGCCTAACTGAGCCAAAAAGAAAGCATCGCTAACATAGGTTAACATAAGAAGGCTGAGCCATCTGCCTTTCAGTGACAGAGTCTCCTGGATATGATTTGCAAATATAAGGGACGGAGGCTAGTTAATGACTGTTTTCCTTAGCATTGAGGCGTATAAGAAAATAACCAGATAAAGGGCATTCCAGCTCTCACAGTCAGTCACTGGGGCACCAGAGAAAGGACAAGGGCTTTTACAATCCTTCCAGATGTCCAAACAGCTTAATTACAGTTCAGGGCTTCCAGGTACTCTTCTTTGCCCATTTCAAAATCCCAAAAAGCAAAAGGAACATTTATGTAATGATTCAGTAATTAAAATCACTTTGGGACTATTGAGAATATGCTGCTACAAAAAATTCTTGCTCAGGTCTTGGTGCACACATACAAAATTTCCCTAAGATCTATAACTGAGAACCAATCTGCTAGGTTATAGGAACTACTGATACATACAAAAACATATGTAAGTATCAAAATCTTTATGCTGAGTAAAAGAAGCTAGACATACAAGAATACATTCTATATGATTCCAATTATAAAAATTCTAAAAACTGCAAACTAACTTATAATGATGGAATACAGACAGTTGGTTGACTGGTAAATGGGGTAAAAGTGGGGAATAGAGGAATGGATTATGAGTCATTATGAAATTTGGGGGTGGAGGTCTGATGAAAATGTTATCTTAATTGTGGATATCACAGATGTATTTATATGTCAAAACATAAAATTTACACTTTCAATATGTGCAATTTATGATATATCAATTGTACCTCAATAAAATGTAAACAAATTATTTAATTTGGATTTTGTTGATAACTAATGTATAGAACATTTTTCATCTGTTAATGAGCATTTGGATGTCCTCTTTCATAGAGTGGCTATTTAAGTCTTCTGTCCCTTTTTCCTTTTTTAATTGATTTTTCTTCTAGACTGGTAGGAGTTGTTTATGTTCCTTTTATTAGCTCTTTGTCAGTTATATGTTTTATAAATACATTCATTCTCTCAAAGGAGTTTTAACATAAAATTGTTTTTCCAGTGTAGTTGGCATGTTTTTCTCTTTTGTGGTTAGCCTTTATGTCTTGTTTAAGAAATATTTCCTTATCCCCAAGGTCATACAGATATGCTTTCATTTTATCTTCCAAAAACCTTTTGGCGTTTAGCTACTTAGTATGCCCAGAATTGACTTTGGTAAAATAGTGTGAGAAAGGGTTCTGTTGTATTTATTTTTTCTTTATGGATTACCAATTGACCTGGCACCATTTACAAATAGTCTGTTGTTTTTCCACTCATCTGCAATCTAATGCTATCACATTGAAAATGTTTTTAAATGTTTGAGTCTGTTTTGTGACTCTCTATTCTATTCCATTGATTTATTGGTGTTCTCCAAGTCAAGTTCCATTCTTTTAATTAATATGTCTCTTTACACCTGTTTTTTCCACATTGTTCTTTAAAAACATCTTGGCTATTTTTGATCCTGTGTGTAAAATACAGGATTTTCAAGATCTTATATTCAGACTATATTTCAAATGGAAAATTTCTGTTCTTATCACAGAATGTTTATTATTGCACAGATTTGGGAACAGCACATATATTCCATATGGCTTATTTCCATATAGCTATCATTTGGGAAAAAAAACTTAATACAATGGTATTTTTTACCATTATCCACAGGAAAATATTAGGCCTTTCCATTAACATTAGGGTAGTAAAAAAATGTCAGACAATTAATTTCTGAGAAGCAATTGCTTAACTGGTCTTGTACTTTGATAAACCCACAAGAAAGCTCTGAGTTGACTGCACTGAGCTTGGAACAGGATTGTACTAAGGAGCCAAACATGGTCTCCCATCCAAAAGAGTTTGCTTATTGGCTGCTATTTTTCTGATTCCACACCTGGGATATAAATAGTATGAGAAATGAGGCTGAATCTGTAGATTACCTCAGCTCAAGGAAGCCAGCAGCCCTATAAACTCTTTTTCTTTTATTCATAGCCAGTCACACAACTCCGTAGTCTCTGAGGTAGCTGCAGTCGTCAGTACTGGCTACTTGTTACTCAGTAGCATGTGCTTGGTCTATTTCAGAGGCCTTGGGCAGATTCTCGCCTATCTTGGATCCTGTGCTATTTGCAAAGAAAATTCACCAATGGTCAATTTCTCATGTGACCCTAAAACTACAGGAAAGGCAACAATA
This sequence comes from Myrmecophaga tridactyla, assembly GCA_004026745.1. Taxonomy (NCBI): domain Eukaryota; kingdom Metazoa; phylum Chordata; class Mammalia; order Pilosa; family Myrmecophagidae; genus Myrmecophaga; species Myrmecophaga tridactyla. The sequence goes on along the minus strand of PVIY010001684.1, from coordinate 39,819 downwards.
TAGCTGCTAACTTTTCCTAAACCCCATGAATATATTCTTGCTACCTATTCCAAAGATACTTCATTATAATTCTTATAAAAGTAACTTCAGTGGTGTTTGATACACAAAAGTAGATATACTAAAGCACTGAAGAACCAAAGTCCCTATCATTAAATATGGAGCTGGGTTCCATCACCAAATATGTTTGCCGTGAGCATACACCTCATAAGTGTTTTGATATTCCCCTACCAGATGGACTATTTTACTCCTCCTTTATCCACTATTATGTGCATATTTTATAGGTATTAATAGAGACATTCAACTATGCATATAACTTTTCAAACTGATATTGACTTCTTGCTCTGGCCAATTAGTTTCTGTAGAAAATTACAGAACTATTAGTTCTGTAGAAAATGCAGAAATACGTGGAGAGATCATTTCATCTTGGAGGGTTATTATCTATGTAGGTTTTGTTTTCACTTAGATCTAGCAATAAACCTGAATACCCCTTCTTACATGATATAGCTACAGTAGAGAGTTTTAAATGGTACTTAGCATACCACACATCAATAGTACTACTAGTTATTTCAATATCATTCTCAGCAAAAACAATATTTTCCCATATACCATATATTTTCCTGTAACCAGGATAATTGCCAAAGACCACTGCTCAATAAATTTTGGATAACATCTTGTCTGGGGAAAAACATACACCAACAATCAAAGAATAAGGTTTTACTGATAGAGATTCGTAGGTAATAAGAAGGAATGGTTTTGATCCTTAATCTTTTTAATCTCAACCAAATTTACCATGGGGAATGTGAACATGTTTTAAAATTTTGGGTCTCCAGTTATGAGGAAATAGAAGTAAGGTCTGCTTTCCCAGTGATGGCTTGCCATGAGTAGACTGACCAAAGTATTTTTCATTTGTGCACCATCCAGCCTAAGGTCTGATACACCCAGTTCCTTTCCTTCTTCCTTCCTCCCTTACTCCCTTCCTCCCTTCCTTCCTCTCTTCGTACAAACTTGAGATCACCCCAGCATCTTTCCAGGTACCCTACCTGGCACAGAGAAGTTTCCTGGGAGAGAGCTCCCTCTAGTGTCTTATATGGGTTAAAATTCCTTCCCAAAATGACAAGCCTCCAGAAAAGCCATCTGTATTTGACTCAACATGTCAATTTTGAAGTCCCAAGGCTTCAAAATTCCTCTTTGTGTATTGGCACCAGCTTTAGTTAAGCCACTACAAGTTTAGTTGCCACTGAGTGTTTGTGCTGTGAGGGCTATTTAAATATATAGTGGGCACCCAAAATATTGGTCCCCCAGGTGACTGTCAAATGAATATACATAACACCTAAATGCAGTTCAATTTAATACATTCCCATATTCATTTTCAAAGCTTCGGAGGGAAATCCATCAGTGATATTTGGTCACACAATATCAGGCAATTGCTCACTCTCTTGGGCACCATTGTGATTTCTTGAATGCCCTGCTTCCTTAATTTTCCTTCCACGTTCACGTCTGGTTTAGTCAAAAGAGCAAAGGAGACGCTGACTTACTGGAAATGCTGCAGTGGCAAGTTTCTTTTTATACCAATACCTGGCTAGAATCACAATCTATCTATTCCAGTTCATAGGTAGGATTTTTTCTCAAGTCTACAATAGAACCAATATGATAAATGTAAACAATAAAATGTGACTCAACTTAAAATTCCAACTAGCTAATATATATTGAGGTGAATTATCCATGTGGTTGACATATTTTCTGTAAATAACCAGATAAAAGTTCTGAGTCAATCTAATACTTCACCTTCAGTTCCACTCTCCTCAGAGGAAAAAATCCAAAATTTTCTCCATAAGCTGGCCATTACTGGGCCCCCTATCTGAGAGAAACAATCTTAAGAGTATTTTTCTCTTGTTTGTGAGGCACTCTCTCAGGAAAAGACTGATGCATCCTTTCCCAGCACCATTACACATTTTATGTGGTCCCTCCCCATCTGTTACCTTTAATAACCATCAGCCAGGTTTTACCTGGTGGTCACTGGTATGGCCAGTTTAATTCTTTTACAGAACTCTCAAATAGGTTTCCATAATCTAATTCTCCACACAGGGTATTTTTAATTCTTCAATTATGTAGATTTCATCTGCTCTGAATGCCAGGGCACTGCATGAGTCTGTAAATATATATACATTATCCCAGGTAAGAATCTAAAATTTCCTACATTATTAGATATGCAGCCCTTAAATGTGACCATTATGTGGACTTGACATTGTTTTCTTCAACCAAGGTTTTACCATCTGTAAATTGAAAGAGATTAGATTTCCAATAAACATCATGTCCCTCAGTTTGGGAACGTGAATCAGTAAACCAGGAAGCTTGCATTGTTTTAGAAGGGTGAGAATCATAGTTCAAACTTTTCAATAGTAAGGACTGGCAATTCTTCTATTGGGTCTAACATCTAACCCAAAGACAGGACTGCAACTATCTCATGGATACGATCTATTCCCCCAAACCACCACCAGTACTATACTATTTCTATTTCATGAGTGAGCTCTATTGAGCTGATCCATCATTATTTACTCATATCATAATAAGTGGTTTGGGTCTCAGATATATTTAATGTCTTTCAGTGATGTCAGTTATCTCTACTAAAACCCAGTTTCAGTCCAACTATTGTCCCTTAATATGTCTAATTGATGCCACTGGGTAGCTTACAAGTCCAAAATTCCCAGTAATGATCAAGTGGGGGTATTTTTAGAGTTGCCCAATACTCAAACATAGCTGGATATGGCAATGCTCTCCATTCATATTTCAAATCCATTCAGTTATCCATTCAAGCAGCATAAGTGGTACCACCAAATGGTATCCTTTACTAGTTTGCATTCCAGTCTATAGTGTCACCAAAACCCCACTGCTTCCTACCACATTATCAAATACTTTTCAGGTTTTACTTTTGGCTTCCTAAAGTTGCCTTCCCATTCACCAGCAATTATTGCAGGACAGTGTGGCCTGTTACATAATAGGCCCACAAATCTTGGTACATCACACTCAGGCCATTCAATTTTAGCCAATTGCTCAGTGTTTGTTTTTAGTGTCTTAAGATGAAAGAAAATTCTTTGACATTTTTGCCTTCCAATTTTTTTGTGTCCCCTCTTCTTGGGTGGTGTTGTGATTTCTTCAACTAATAAGTGTGACAGAAGTCACACTATATAACTTTTAAAGATGGATCAGAAAAGGCTTGTAGCTTCCATCTAGTTGTTTTGGGAAGCTCACCCTAGACGAATCCAGTCACCATGTGAAAAAACACAGGTTACCTGAAGACTGCCATGGTGGGAAGACCTCATGTAGGCATTTCAGTTGACTGTCCCTACTGAACCCATCCTTTGGGACAGAGAGAACTTGTCACTTTCACTATGAATCAGGTAAAGAATCCCAGCCCTCAAGTCAATCATCACTTTTTCCCCCCACCACCTTAAAGGATGGGATAAATTCAGCATCCTGTTCAAACATATTTTTCCTCCAATCCCATTCAACTTCATTGCATTTGAATTAATCAAAATTGACAGGGATCTGACAGTGAATGCCCTTTGGTAAACATAGCCATCTAACTTGGAGTGGATTTCTTTCCAAGCCAGCAGTAGTGAGTTGTCAGGACTTAGTGGCAACCCTGTCAAACTCCTCTTCTTTCATTCTGTTCCTTATCAACTTTATGGGTCCAGTTCTTTACATTTTTCATTAATCACACTTGCCATGACTTTATTATGTGTGGATTGACTTTTTTAGCCCCTTAATTATGGTGTAGCCATGTGACTTGCTTTGCTAATGGCAGGTGGGCATTGGTGATTGGTTAATATTCAGCCTAGATTTTAAGGAGGCTTGCATTATTTCCATGACTTCTTGCAATTCAGCCACATAATGAGAAGAGCTTCCTCCAGGTGGCTAATACCTCTTCACCTTGGACCTCAGAATGCACACGCCACACTGGAGTGGAACAGCCTTTGCCAATGCACTTGAACAACTACAACCTGAAGCAAGCCTATCACAGGGCAGCCAAACCACAACCAATCCATAGGCACAGATGACAATAAATGTTTCCTGTTTCAAGCCATAGAGTTTTGGAGTGGTTTCTTAGGAATATTTAATCAAATATAGTGTACTAATAAGTCAAATACCTTACATTTGTAATTTAAAATGTTTAATTAATTAATTTAGACGTGTTTAAGTTGAAATCTTGCTAAATTTGCTTATATTGGGATATTTAGAATAACTTTAGGTCAAGTTATTAGATTTCTAATGATCAGTTCATGCTCAAGAAGTTTTAGTAACACAATAGAACCACTAAAACAGGAAACTAAATATATTAAGTTTCTAGATGGAGTTAAAAATATTTGAAGAGGTTCCATTTATAAATTTCCATTAAATTTATAAATGGAACCAAATATTTTCAAAGCCCCTTTAAAATGATTTTGCAATATCTGTTAAAGCTAACTTGGTATCTGCTCTTTGAATCAGCAATTCTGATCTTAGATAAGTACCCAACAGAAATGTTTCTACGTGCTCTCCAAAGATATGTATTGAAATATCTATAGCAGAACTATTTGTAATAGCCCCACACTGTAAACTATCTAAATGACCATCAATGGTAGAACAAATTATTCCCACAGTTGAATAATATACAACTATGAGAATAAATGACTTTATCTTCAAGCAATATAAATTACATAAATACAAAATTTATAAATAATATATATATTAATATATATTTATAAATATATAAATATATTTATAAATATATTATTGTGTGAAATATATTAGCACCTGAAAGGAGTCAGCCCTAAAAACTTAGACAGTGTCTAATACCATTTATATAAAAGACAAATACAGGTAAAACCAATCTATGCAATTAGAAATCAGGATAATACTTAACCTTGCTAGGGTAGTGTGATTGATTAGGTTTATGTATCAGAATGACCAGGTAATGGTGACTAATTATCTGGTCAAGCAAACACTGGCCTGACCCTTACTGTGAGGATATTTCATGGACTTACATAATCAGTAAATTGATTACATAATCAGTAAATTGATTACATCTGCAATCAACTAAGGAAAGTGTCTTCAGCAATGAGACACATTTAATCCTATCAGTTGAAGGCTTTCAAAGGACAAGTCAGAAGAGACAATCTCTCTCTCTCCACTTCAGCCAGCCAGCCTCTCCTACGGAATTCAACAAAGACTTTCATTGGCATTGCCAGCTTGTGGCCTGCCCTGGGGAATTTGGACTCATGCATCCCCATAGTTGGTGTTAGACAATTTTATAAAATCTCATATTTACAGATATCTCTTGTTGGTTCTGATTCCCTAGAGACCCCTCACTAATACAGCTTAGTACCAGGAGTGGCTCTTAAGAAACAGAATCTTAAAAATCAGTTTTGATTAGACTCAAAGGCACTTAATGACTCTATTTTCAATAATAAGATGGCCCTGACAGTCCATGGCATGAGTTGGCAATAGAAATATGCAAAATTTTATTATTTGATTCTGCTAATTATACACTGTATGAGGCAAGACTCTGGGTGACAGTGTTTTTGACACTTTAACAGTTTTGTGGATTTAAAAGGTGTAATGATATTGGTTGGTTGTTCTTAGATATGCTGGATACAGTTACAAAAGAGAGGATGAAATGAAGGTTTCAAATTTGCAATTTAAGTGTTGTTTGAAAGATGTAAAAGTTTCTATGTGTGCCCTGAAAGAAAATCTTATTTCCTGTGGTCACAGACTTGAGGTCTCTGCAAATCAGACCCAGAGTCTCATTGGGCAAGCAGCAGAGTCACAACATAAACTAAATTTTCAACCTTGCAGGATGTCTGCTAAAGTGAAGGCATTGATTGGAAAGGAATGTGATCCTAAAACTTGGGATGGGGACATATGAGTTGATAATGATGTCAGTGGGGATGTTAAAACCCTGGATTCTGTTGACTCTTTACTAGATAATCTGTAATGGTCTGCTCTGAGCAACCAGTCACCACACCTCCAGCCTGCCTTGAGGAAACAGCTTCCTGACCTCAAGTCAGCTCTTTGGAGTTGGCCATCTGTTTTACTTGACTAATGCTGACAGAATGTAATATACCAGAGGTGGAATGTCTTTTATAAAGGGAGTTTATTAAGTTACAAGTTTACAGTTCTAAGGCCTTAAAATATCCAAACTGAGGCACCCAGTGAAGATACCTTGATTCTGAAGAAAAGCAAATGGTGTACTGGATTTCTCTGTCACGTGGGAAAGCACATGTTGATGTCTGCTGGTCTTTTGCTCCTGGGTTTCATTGCTTTCAGCTCCTGATTCCAGTGGCCTCCTCTCTGAACTTCTGTCTGTCTCCAAGCATCTCCAAATGTCTGTGTCTGTGTCAGCTCTGAGCTATTTCTCTCTCCATGAGCTCTCTTAAAGATGCCAGCAAACTAATTAAGACCCACTTTGTATGGATGGAGTCACAGCTCCATCTAATAAAAACGTCATACCCACAATTGGGTGTCGCATCTCCATGGAAACAACCTAAACAAAGGTTCCACTCTAAACAATAGGCCTGCTCCCACAAGGTTGGATTAGGAAAAGGAATACAGTTTTTCTGGGGTATAAAACAGTTTCAAGCCAGCACATCATCAAACTTTCATCTGTACAGATTAATTCTTCAGTGCTGCTAAACTTGTAACCATTTCACCTGAGGAAACAGCCCTCACTGCTCTATCTGGAGAGATTAATCTTGTTTCATCAGATAAAACTTCAATGGAATGCCCTGAGGTAATTGACTTGAGAGACACTTCTATTTCTTTTCATGACCCACCCCCACCACCCCTCTTTTCTTCCAGACCTATTAACTAGGCTAAAGTCCTAACAGAGTCTGAAAGATGAGGTACAAAGTGACCAATGAGGAAGTACACTATACTCCAAAAGAACTGCATGTGTTTTCCAATTTATATAGACAGAAATCTGGAGCATATGTATGGGGATGGATATTAGGGATGTGGGATAATTGTGGAAGCAAAATAAAGCTAGAGCAGGCTAAATTTATTAATATAGGTTGTGCTGGTTTTAAAGGATTTATGTACCCTAGAAAAGCCATGTTTTAATCCTAATCCCATTTTGTAATGGCAGCCATTTCTTCTAATCCCTATTCAGTACTGTATGTTGGAAATTTTAATTAGATTATCTCCATGGAGATGTGACTCACTCAAGAGAGGGTGTTAAATTAAACATGTCTCTACTCATTCCAAGTGGTTTTTAATTACTTTGCTGGAACCCTATAAAAGAGGAAACATTTTGGATAAAGCTGGAGATTCAGAGAGAGCAGAGAAGAATGACAGAGCCACAGGAAATCCAGCAGACACTGCCATGTTTGCCATGAGCCCTTCCAACTGAGAGAGAGACATTGAGCATCATCAGTTCTAGCTCAGGGGCATAGCAACTTCTCCAGTCCTATATCATAATCATTGGACGGAGTGAGGAAGAAGTAACAACTGCTCTAGATGTAAGGCATTTGTGTGTCAGAGGATGGAGGAATAATCCAACAAAATACAGAGTCTTTCACCTCAGTGAAATTTCTAGGTGTCCAATGGTGTAGGGCATGTTGAGATATCCTTTTTAAGGTGAAGAATAAGCTGTTTCATCTAGCCACTAATAGGAACAAAAAAAGAGGCACAATGCCCAATTGGCCTCTTTGGACTTCAGAGGCAACATATTCATCATACATGCGTACTACTTTGGTTCATTTACAGAGTGATCAATAAACTTGCTAGCTTTTACCAGATTAAGAGAAGACTCTGCAACAGGTCCAGGCCACTGTGCATGCTGCTCTGCCACTTGGACCATATGGTCCAGCAGATCCATGGTGGCTAGAAGTGTCAGTAGTAAATAAAAATGCTTTCTGGAGTCAATGGCAAGCCCCTAAGGAGAATCATAATGAAGGCCCTTGGGATTTGGGAGTAAAGCCTTGCCATCCTCTGCAAATAACGACTCTCCTTTTGAGAAATAGCTTTTGGCCTTCTATTAGGCTTTAGTAGAGACCACATTCTTAACCAGGGCCCACCAAGTTACCATAAAACCTGAGCTGCCTATCATGAGCTTGATATTTTCTGATCCACTGAGCCATAAAGTTAGGTGTGCACATAATAAAACGTAAATGGTATTATGAGATAGGGCTTGAATGAGTCTTGAAGATACAAGTAAGTTATGTGAGTAAGTGGTCCAAATGCCCATGTTCCCCACTTCTGCCACATTATCTTCTCTTTCCCAGCCCACAGCTATGGCCTCTGGGGGAGTTCCTTAAAGTCAGTTGACTGAGGAAGAGAAAACTCTTGTCTGGTTTACAGATGGCTTTATATAATATGCAGATACCAGCTGCAAGTGAACAGCTGCTGTACCACAGCTCCTTTCTGGTATATTCCTGAAGGACAGTGGTGAGAGGTAATCCTCCCAGTGGGTGGAACTTTTGAACAGTGCAATTAGTTTCCCATTTTCTTGGAAGGAGAACTGGCCAGAAGTGTGTTTGAATACTGAGTCATGGGCTATTGTTAATAGTTTGGCTGAATGGTTAGGGACTTGGAAGGAGCATGATTGGAAAATTGACAGTAAAGAGGTCTGGGGTAGAAGTATGTGGATAGTCCATTCTGAATGGGTAGAAAACATGAAGATATTTGTGTTCTATGTGAATGGTCATCAGAGGGTGACTTCAGCAGAAGAGATTTGAATAATCAAGTGGATAAAATGACCTGTTCTGTGGTTACCAATCATCCTCTTTCCCTATCGACTGCTGTCGTTGCCCAATGGGCTCATGAACAAAGTGGTCATAGTGGTAGGGATTGAGTTTATGCATGGGCTCAACAACATGGACTTCCACTCACCAAGGCCAACCTGGCTACAGTCACTGTTGCCTGCCCAACCTGCCAGCAGTAGAAACCCACATCAGTCCCCAATATGGCACCATTCCCCGAGGTGATCAGCCTGTTACATAGTGGTAGTTTGATTACATTGGACCACTTCCATCATGGAAAGGGTAGCTATTCTTTCTAACTGAAATAGATACATACTACAGATATGGGCTCACCTTCCCTGCACAGAATGCTCTGCCAACACTGCCATCCATGGACTTACAGAATGCCTCATCCACCATCATGATATGCTACACAGCATTGCTTCTGATTAAGGAACTCACTTTACAGCAAATGAAGTGTGAGAGGGGTACATGTTCATGGAATTCTCTAGCCTTAATATATTCTCCATCATCCTGAAGCAGCTGGATTGATAGAATGGTGGAATGACCTTTTGAAGACAATTATGGAACCAACCAGATACCTTGCAGGGCTGGGGCAGTGCTTTCCAGGAGGTGGTGTATGTTCTGAATCAGCCTCCACTATATAGTGCTATTTTTCCCATAGCCAGGAATCACAGGTCCAGGAATCAAGGGGTGGAAATGGGAGTGACAACACTCACTGTTACCCCTAATAACTCACTAGAAGAATTTTTGCTTCTTTTCCCTGAAATCTTAAGTTCTGTTGGTCTACAGGTCTTCAATCCAAAAGGAGGAGTGCTTCCACCAGGAGATCCAACAATGATTCCACTGAACTGGAAGTTAAGACTGCCACCCGGCCACTTTGGACTTCTCATGCCTCTAAATCAACAGGCAATGAATGGAATTACTGTACTGGCTGGAGTGACTGATCCTGAGTATAAACGGGATACAGGAATGCATCTACACAGTGGAGGTAAAGAAGAATTTTCCTGGAATTCAGGAGGTCCCCTAGGGTATCTCTTAGTACTACCATGTCCTATGATTAAAGTCAATGGAAAACTGCAACCACCCAATCCAGGCAGGACTACCAGTGGCTCAGACACTTCAAGAACAAGGATTGGATGATCCCACCAGGCAAAGAACTACAGCTAGCTGAGGTGCTTGCTGAAGGTAAAGGGAACATGGAATGGGTAGTGGAAAAAAGTAGTGACAAATATGAACTATGAGCATGTGACCAGTTATAGAAACAGGGATTGTAATGGTATGAATATTTCTTCCTTGTTTTTTTATGTTTATGTTTGTATTTGTACGTAAAGAAAATATCTTTTTTTCTTCTTTTATCTCCATATCATGACATAGGTTGCATTGTTCATGTCATAGTATTTAAGTTATAGGATATCAAGCTTAAGAACAAATATTAAACTAAGACTTGCACCCTATTCTAGAGAGATTTAGTGCATTTCAAGTTCTACGTAGGATCGTTGAGTACTGTTAGGTGAAAAATTTGCCTGTTATTGTTGTTTATTTAGAGATTAAACATGCTTTAAGGTGATGTGATAGCTGCTAAGGTGACAAGAAGTGGATTGTGATGGTTAGGTTTGTGTGTCAACTTGGCCAGATAATGGTGCCGAGTTGTCTGGTCAAGCAAGCACTGGCCTAGTCTCTATTACAAGGTTTTTCATGAACTTAAATCATCAGTAAGTTGGCTGCAACGATGACTGATTACCTCCACAATCAATTAAGGAGAATGTCTTCAGCAATGAGCAGCATTTAATCCAATCAGTTGAAGGCTTTCAAAGGAGAAGTCAGAAGAGAAAATCTCTCTCTCCACTTCAGCCAGCCAGCCTCTCCTGGGGAATTCATCAAAGATCTTTACCGGTATTGCCAGTTTGTGGCCTGCCTTATTGAATTTGGACTCGTGCATTCCCATAGTTGCATGAGGCACTTTTATAAAATCTCATATTTACAGATATCTCCTGTCAGATCTGTTTTCCTGGAGAATCCTGACTAATAGAAGCAGGTAGTATTAAATGGGCGTGAGGGTAGCTTCTGGGATGCTGAGGATCTATTTCTTATTTGAGTGAAAGTTACATGGGTGCAGATGACATGCGAAAACTCATCAAGTCTTACAATACTTACAAACTATGCACTTTTAATGTATATATTGTAATTTAATAAAAAGCTCTCGAAATTGATTAACAATTTTAGACAATTTTTTTTAGAAACTTTCTAATCCAAAAGAAAAAGAAAAACACTTCCCAGAATCTACTAGGTATATATTATGATGCCTCTACAGGCACTGGTCATGTCCATAATTAACTCTCTTTCTAGTAATAAATCACCCTCCCTCATCAAGTATGACCAAAGATAAGCTGGTCATATTTCCTTTTCCCCTGGACAAGGTCATTATTCCTGAGGATGGGCATGTTTCTTAAGCCAGGTTAGCTGCTTTCCTTTTGTAGGGTATTTCACAATGAAACTGGTTAAAGAAAAGTCCTCTTCTCAGATTCACAAGGCTGAATGATTATGAGTTTGAAACGTGGCTTCAGATGGCTTGATACTTATCAAGAATCCTAGCTTGAGAAATGACAGCGTTATGCAGAAGTAAGGAATGAGATGTGTGTGTGTGTGCTAGCACGTGTGTGTGTGGTGGGGGTGGGGGAGTGTGTGTGGGGGGGATGTGTGCATGTTTAAGTGTGTATGTGTGTGGGAGAGAGAAGGGGTGGGGGAGAGGGAGGAGGAGGGAGGGAGGGGGAGAGAGAGAGGGAGGGAGGATGAAAGAGGGGCTGGGGAGGAGAGGTTTGGTTACTTGAGCCAGTATGATGGTCATCTTTTTCCTGTTGTTCAGGTTGAGTTTGTCACTTGTAACTGAAATAATAGTAACTGATTCAAGCCATAGCCGCCTTCAGCTTTAACACTGAACTCTTACTATTAATTGCCTCACCCTAGAATGATATTAAGATATTATGCAAGAATGGCTTTTGGTTAAAGATAAAGGATAACACCATGTGGGGACTTAAAAAGACTAAAATCAAAGGTTTTAGAAACAAATTAAGAAGATAAAATTAAGGTGGACAGAGTGAAGATGAGAAATGTTGACACATCATATTAAAATAAACTTTTATCAATATCTCTCTCTCTCTCTCTCTTTCTTTCTCTCTCTTTCTCTTTCTTGCACATACACACACACACACACTTTGGGAATAAGGCTAAAATGATTAATTTGGGATTCAGTAAATGCAAGTTAGACTTAGGTTTTAAAAGAAGCAGCTATTTTTTTACAGATAACAGAAAATACATTCAAAAGAAGTTCTGATTTTTGTCTTACTCTTAATGACTTTAAATGCTGCTTCTTTTCCTAGTATTTTACAGGTATTATGATTTTATACATACATGTTCACCCTGGACGTAAATAAAATACAGCCCTTCAGTTATAGCTATTTCTCTTTTTCCTGTTTTCTCATTTATCAATTTCACTCTTCTATGATGGGCTGAAAGTTAGGTGAGGCCTTCACTTGTTTCTTTTCTTCTTCTGCACATTTCATTCTTCCTTTCCTCTGACAGCTTAGAAAAGAAAAACAAAACATGCTTAATGAATTTTCTGGGAAAAGGTAACCATAGGGAAGAAGACAATGGGCTGCTGGACATCTAAGACAACCTTACTTTAGGAGCACATGAGAAGGAGAAACCAAGATGGCAAAATCATTACAGCAAAGCTAGAAGGATGAGAGCCAGCCAGTGATTTGACAGTATGAGAGAATTAGAGAGGATAAGATATTCTAATTTGATTTCTCAAAAACTAAACTGCACTTGGATATTTGGGTAAGATTTGTGTACAGACTGAAACTTTTGCATGATCCTTTATTGGGACAATGCAACGTATACTGAGTACAAATTGGTAACAGAAATACACATACTGCTAAATTCTAAGACCATAAATATAAAAGGCACATACCTCTACCTAGAGTTAATTCCATTGCATAAAATGGGAGTAAGATGAAGGAAAGGAATCAAAAGTCAAGTTAGAAAAGTCAGGAACCCAAGGAAGGAGAAAATAATGAAAGATCCCATCTGATGAGGAGTAATGCTGATCCAATTCAGTTCTAAGTCCCAAGCAAAGAAGCACAATATGAAAGAACAGAGCAGAGTTACACTTTGGGATGTTCAAACAGAGGGAACAACGGAAGTAGGCCGTTTCATAAATTCTATCTAAAATCAAGATAAGGAGAAGAGAAGTAGTGCAGATCTCCTCCGATAAATTCTAGAGGCAAAAATCAGGAAATGTGAAGGGAAAACCTCCTCTAGCCAGGAGGGTAAAGGGTAGGATTGCTCATAGGGCAGTGACCCACAGAAGATAGAAAATTGCTATGTACCCAACAGATACAGGCAAGAGATAGCCAAGCAGCTGACCAAGCTTCTCTACCACCAAAGGCTTTTAACCCACCTGTTGCAAGAGGCAAATTCTCTAGGAAGTCATCTGCAGCCCACAACATATGTTTCAATGCAGTGAGGATCAAAAGGTCCTTTAGAGGGTCCAGCTCCCACTCTGAGGTATAATTGCTAAGTACCAAGATATTAGAAAGAGGAATTCCAAGTTCTTTGTGGACTGTCTCTAGCTGCAATTAAGAAATTAAAAATCCAGAAAGAGCAAAAGAGTGAAATATTATTTATTTTATGTCAATGTAAATTTTGAAAGCAATAAAAATGTTGGAACTTGGCAATGATTTTCCTGTTGTGGAACACAGAGATGGAAAAATGGCACCTTAAAGTACTTCCTTAAAGAATGTCATAAGTGAAATGCTGATAATCACTGCTAATTATCACTTGTATACATTTACTATATACAATATGAGTTGGAAAAAAGATAATCAATTGTTGTATATAAACTAGAATGGAGTTAAAACATTACAATTACACTAGGGTCCATAATTTTCCTGTTCTTTTTTAAAGTTATTATAAATATAATGGCAAATTCTGAGAACTGAATTTGTGAGCAGAGGTTTTCAAGTGAAGGCCTATTGTGAAGATTCTTAAGCTCCTACAGCAGTCACATCCATTTTGAGTTGTGTTATTTCTAAATTCTCAGATACTGGGCCCTTTGTGTATAACTTGGTCACTCCCTACCTTGAGTATTTTTGTGACACCTGAGACTCAGAGCTAGAGTTCCACAGCTGTGAAAGACAATATTACCCCATACAGCAACTGTTAAAAACACTGAAAAAGTGATCAGACTTCAATTAGAATTATGAATGAAGCTGATCCAGGCAGACTAAAGGATAAAGGGTGATATTAATTGTGTTTTATTTATTTATTTACTTTTTGCATGGGCAGGCACCGGGAATCAAACCTGGGTCTCAGGCAGGGCAGGTGAGAATTCTGCCACTGAGCCACCATTGCACTGCCTCTTTTTTATTTTTATTTTTACTTTTATTCTTTTTTTTTTTTTGAGTAATGAAAAATGTTCAAAAATCAATTGTGCTGCCATGCCATTGATCCAGGTTTGATTCCTGGTGCCTGCCCATGCAAAAAAAAAAAAAACGAAAAAACAGATCAATTGTGATGATGAATGCATAGCTATATGATGATGCTGTGGGCCATTCATTGATTGTACAATTTGGATGATGATATAGTATGTAAATATATATTTCAATAAAGTTGGATTACAAAAAAAAATTAAAAAGAGAAAAGAAGTTATTCTCAGGATAAGTAGATTTTGCTACACTAGTTTAACTACTTAGACTAGTTTATCTCTGCAGCCAGACTTCCTGGATTCAAATCATGGCTCTGTCACTTAACTCCATAACTAAACATTGGCAAATACTCTTTCCTCCTCTACAAAATGGGGAATGGCAGGATCCACCTCTTAGATCAGTTTATAAGGACTGAATAAGATAATTTATCTCACATGTAGTGCTCACTGAATATTAGCTATAATTACATTCTTCCAATTGGTATTCCTGTCTCCATTTTCCTTTTGGCTCCAATCCAATCTGCACACATGTAGCAGATTAATAGTTGTAAAGCTTAACTTTGATTACATAACTTCTCTTCCAAAAAGGTACTATGATTCCCTATCATGCACTCAAATTAAGTAAAATCGCCTCATATAAACATTTCTTTCTCACTTTCTCCTTCTTACAAGGAGCCGGGCCTCCACTAAACAGAATAACTCCCCTGGGTTTCCCAAACACACTTCCTTTCCTTACATTGATGTACTGACTATTCTTCCCCATGATTAATTTCATTTTCTTTTTTCTCTCTTCACCTCCTGAAATACTCATCCTCTTTGCAAGCCATTCCCCAGTGCCACCCCATGAGTAAAATCGTCCTCTATTCTCTTTAAAACCATATTTTCCTGCTTTAAACTTTTAAGGCACTTTGTTCTTAGCCTTTCATGTTGTTTATCACACTCAGTTATATATCGTATCTATTCGTAAACTTTGTTTATCTCACCCCCACCCCCTGACTCCCCCCTAGAAAATTGTAAGCTTTTAGTGAAGGGGAATTGTTTGGATTAGAAAGTACTCAACAAATATTTGTCGAATTGAACCTAAATTGAATTAAATTATAATGAGTGGGATTTTCTGTAAGTGCCAGGGTAAAGATACATATTTTCTAAATTTTAAAAATTTGGAAAATTGGCCTTCATTACCTAGGCAATTGTTTTAATTCAGCTTAAACTCTGTTGGTGTCTATTTTTATTTGTATACAGAATAATATCATATTTTATGGTAATATAGCCCAGAAAATCTATTTATAAACAGCATCATTCATTACCTTGAGCTTCACAGGCAAACATCTGTATATGTCTATAAGGTCACCTTTTGTAATCGGATCTATGCCATCCACTTGAGTAAGCAAAGCCACATGTACCACACCTATGTAAAACAGATCATATAGTTTTTAGGACAGCGTCAGTATTCTTATATTTAATAACTACCAATTATGAAATAGGCTATTTATAGAGCAATTTCAGAGATTTGGGACGCTCCTCTCCCATCCCCCAATAATCCCATTTAACTACTCAGGTAATGTCTAGAATTCCTCTGACATAGGAAATCTCTTCATTGCCTTCCATGGTGAGAAATAAAGTTTCAAATTAAACACTCCCTTAGTAAAGGTAACTAAAATTCATGCTATCATACTACTGATTATTTTCACATCCTGTTCAAAAAGTTGTCTTTTGATGGAAACTGGAGGAAAGACCAAAGGGGGAGCAGAGGCTTCAAGAAGGAGACAGATTGTGCCAAAGCATCACAAATACCCTGCTTCTATTTCACAATTTTGGCACTAAGAACGTAAGCCAACCATTCACTGATTCTAACTTAATGAAAATTGTGATAGACTCGTTCATTCCCAAACAAAAGAGATAATACAACCAAAAAAAAGTCAGAATGGGTGACCCTCATTCCCTGATCCTGTTTACTTCTCCAAACCTTCAAGCCACCTCTCCCTATGAAATATCTTAGTATTTTTGTTTCTTTTTTCTTATTGAAATGTTCCTTTCCACTTTCTAATGTTTTAAGGCCCATGGTGTTATCTAAAATTCTGGGTCAATAACTGCAAGCTATGATGAAAGGAGAGCAGGTAGTTAAGATTGTATCAAACTCTATATATATCAATTTGTTTAATCCTTACAATAAATCCCTGACTTCAGGCAATAGTATCATGCTAATTTTATAGATTAGGAAATGGAGGCAAGGTTGAAATCACTTGTATGAGGGCATACAACTCATGAATGCTCAATTTGCTAATTGGCCCCAGAAGATTCAAATATGCAGTTCACTAATTTCTTTGTCCTGTCCCAAAACCATCCTATATATAGTCTCATCAATTACCCTCAAGAACAAAGTGGAATGATAATTACCATGTTTTACCAATTCCTTTCTAATTCTTTTGATATTTGCCACCATCTCATGGGAGAGGCTTGCAAAAGAGGTGGCATTGAACACAAATGCCGCACAGTGGATTCTGTCCTTCAGCAATGGGGAGTCGATGTAGTCAGGATGACTTGGGGTAATTGGTTTTTTTGAATTGAACTGTAAGGTAAACATAAAGCAGCACATTAATTCAACAAATATTCACAAGCACATCTTTTGGAACCAGCACTGTGCAAGTGAACAAAACAGTGAACAGAGCAGACAATTATCTTATGGGGCTTACAGTAAAGTAGAGAAAAGTCATTACGCAAGTAGCTAACAGTCCTTTTGCCTAGTGAGCTATGGCTTCCGTGCTGAAGGGACAGGTAAGCTGAGAGCTCAAGGGAAGAAGGAGTTGGTCTGGTAAAGGGGACAGGGATGTTGTGGAAAGTGTTGTAGACAGAAGAAGCAGTGTAGGCAAGGGCGGAAGTAAGCATCAGAGAGAAATTTGTTAACGTCAGGCAGAGAGCGAGGGAAGAAAGCGGGTTTAGATAAGATGTATTTGCCTTCAAACTAGCAATCACTCTGTTATGAATATGTGCCACAGATATACTGGCAACAATTCAAAATGATAAAAGCACACAGCTATTAATCACAGGAGTACTTGTAATAGCAGAAGTCTGATATGTTAATAAAATATGGCATACTACCACTTCTCTAAGATAGGGGGAGACACATGTCTACATGCGTCTGCTTGTGTATTAACCATACTTTTTTTTATAAAGTTACTTATAAGAGGAGAGGAGACATTTATTTGAAGTGGCAGTGATAGATGATAGATTTCTCTGAATACACTTTGCTTTGTGATTTGACTTTAGAACCATATAAATCATAAACAGAAAAACTAAATTAAATAAAAAATCAATGCCTAAAAAGAAAAAAATTAAACAAGTGAGCTTTTTTTAATTAAAGAAGTTGTGGGTTTAGAGAACATTCATGCATAAAATACAGGATTCCCATATACCACCCCATTTTTAACACCCTGTATTGGTATAATATATTTGTTACAACTGATGAAAGCACATTCATTGTGCTCTATAATATAATTATAATATAATATAATTATCTTATAAACTATAGTCCATGGTTTAACTTAGGGTGCAATATTTGTATTGTGCAGTTCTATGGATTTTTTTTTATTTCATTCTAGTACCATATATATAACCCAATATTTCCCCCTTTTAACCACATTCAGGTATATATTTCAATGTTGTTACTTACATGAGCAAGTGAACTTCTGCATCCAGTTGGAGTTACAACTACACAGAGAAAAAGTATTTCTACTTGACTTCAAAACTCAGTAATTTGTATACCTCTACAAGGATATGTCCTAAGTACCATATTAAAAATCTTTTAAAAATTAATTTAATTGCTTCCAATTTTAATTGTGCTTATATTATATTGTAATGATATAAAATATGATTACGATTAGATTATTTGTGTTATTCTGAGACTACTATGAGTATTTGGTAGATAAAGCAAACTATCGTGACGTGATATTCTATTATCTTTGGTTTCTTTGATAATAGGGGTTCTCAGTTTGGGAGGAAGCAGGCAGATACATCAGAGAGAACAGATAAAAACATTCTAGACCTGAATTTGAATGTGAAGTATCTGTATGAATTTATATTTTATCATAAAATTATGCATTTCCTAGTTCTGTCCACTTAAAACAGCAATAAACAATGACCAACACTGTAGCAATGAATAATTGTAATGTCCAAAACCAGAGCTTCTTGGAGAAATAGTTGATTCAAAATCTGGGACAGAAAATATTCAAAATGTGGTTGAGAGATCTAGTTATACCGGTAAACAAGGAATTTAGTAAAGACTTTTAGGGTCAACTCAAAAGGACTCAGCATCCAACTTTAGAGGCTCCCACTAGCCAAAGAAGGCATATTTGACAATATAGAGAAAAACTGCAATGCATTGAAATACATAGAAAATGCTAAACCTATGAGTTCATAATGATAATAAAATAATAACTGGTGACTACTGATAAATATCAAGAACCAAGTTATCATTTCAAAATCTGGTAATAAAAGAGGAAGAATCAAGCATGTATCCTTCGTTTCTATATAACTGTACCATTGGGTAATGATATAATACATCAAGAGAAGTTTCTCTTTCATATGTGAAATGAAAAAGAACCAATGGAAATAGAATATCATAATTTGCACACCCTAGTAAATAACAAGATCCAGACATTGGATGCTAATGGATACTGACACTAGAAAAGTGAGACAACCTGACATTGTATGTCTCCTGATAGAGTATAACACCATCTATGGAGTAAAATCTGAATCTGAACATGCCTATTTATCTAACTACCAATTTACAGAGGACCAGGTAAAATATGCCAAGGGACGCAAGCAGTATAATTTTACTATAAGGGAGTCTACAGAACAATCAGCCTAATTTCTTGGAAACAAATTGCAAGAACAAAACAAAAGAGATAAAGGTAGAAATTACAGGCTAAAAGAAAATAAATAGATTTATTTGAATCATTTACAAATAAATTGCTAAAAATTTATATACTAACCTATAAGATATGTTGAAATTTGGACACTGAATGGTACTTGATAAATTAAGGAATACAACATCCTTAAAACACATGTGTTAAGGATATTATGGCTACACTTTAAAAAGATTATATATATATATATATATATATACATATTCATTTAGGAATGAAAATTACTTCTTAGATTTGTCTCAAACAATACAGAAGAGAAAAAACTGGATAGATATAGAAAACATGATTGGCTGTGAGTGGAAAATTGTAGAAGCTGGGTACATGGAAATTCATTAAATTATTCTGTTTATTTTTGTATAAGTTTAAAATTCTTTATAATAAAAAGTTCTTTTATAAAAAAGAGTATTTAAATAAATGTAACACCATCTACAAGATAAAACTCTATACTAGAGAATAAAAGAAGACATGCATGAATGTAAAAACAAAAATACATATCTCTGGACAGAAGCATTGGATACGTACAGATGTAAATCAACTTTTAAATCGTATAAAATTTTCATGCAATTTCAGTCAAAACAAAAACAAGATCCCTTGGGAAAGTGCATGTGTGAAAAGGGTCAAGAAAAACAAATGTGAGAAATAAAAAATGAATATGACTTGCCTGATAAGTTGTTGAGACATAATTGATTGCTATGGTAATTAAAACAATATCATACTGATAAAGGAATAGATAAATGCATCAACAGATCAAAATAGAGAATACAAAAACTGACCTCTATATTTGATAGGGAAAAAATACAAAGGCATTCAATGAAAAATGTTGGCACAATTTATTATCCATTTGGAACAAGGTATATTAATGATTAATTCAGGATATAAATGGTGATTAAAAGGACTAGAAAGTATTAAATCATAATTGTTTTTTACTGTTCAGTGAATCTGGCACTTTAAACATGACACATGATAACCCTATTTATTCATTCCTAGGAACCAAAATTGGTGATGATCTTTCTCTGTCCTTGGAACAGTACCCAGCACATTTTAGGTACTCAACAATTATTAAAATTTTATTGACAGAAAAATATCACTGGACCAGAAGGAATGTCCATTACTGTGATCTTATAAAAATCTCACCAGTGAAATCTTTGACCAGAGCAAATAATTATCAAATCAGAGTCGGTGGGCCACATATAAACTATAGCAAACACTGACTTCTTATTAAGAATATTATATAAGATTTGGGGATTAAGGCAGATTATGAATCTTTTCATTGTCGGATGATTTTAAGTTCCTTGGATGCTAGCATCCTATTCTTTAAAAATCTATGGGAAGGAACGGGGTCCAAAGCAAACCTTAGGCTTCTACCATCTAGATATCATGGTATAGCTTCTATAAAGACTTCATGAAATAGAAACAACCCTTCCATTGTTACCGATTACTATTTGCCCCTATACATAGCAGTTGTGCAATCAACCTATCTTTCATAGGAGATAGATTCAGGAACAGTGTTAAGCATTGCCTATAAGAAATCTTTCCTGAACCACCTAAGTTAGTTAAGCACCTAGTCTATGTACACCTAAAGCACCCTGTTTTCACCCATTTGGTATTACTGTAGAAGGATTTCTTCATTATAGAAGACGGAATGGTCCTTAAGGGCAAAACTATCTTGAATATCACTGCAACTTCAAAGCCTAAAATAGTAGTAGGTTCCAAGCATATTTGGAAGCATATTTGCTGACCGAATAAAGTAACGTATAAAAGAGATAGTGATTAACACTTAAAAATTCTAATCTGCATCAGACTCAGAACCAGTCTGCCGCATCTTCTCCTATTCAGATAGAAACCAAAACTCTCATAGGCCTTCTGAGATATTATAAAAAGACAGGAACACATTATCTAGTCATTGAATTCTAACAAAGAGATTTCAAACTTTCCTATTGTTAGTGTAAAAAGTTGTGGTTTCATTTGGTACAGGAAAAAAAACAAAAACAAAAACCCTGTTAGAAAATGGCCTGAGAAGAATTTCTCCATTTATGGGAAAGTAAGATATTAGAGGGAAACTTAGGGAATACATAATGAAAAGAAATGTTTCTTATTGCTATTGCATTCTTCTCCTTATCACTATTTATCATTATTTCACTAGCCAAAATGACAGTCACCACAATGTAATGATTGTTTCCCAGGTGCCGGATCCTCTGCTAAGTAATTTACAAAAGTGATATATTGAATCTTCGTACGAATCTTTGATGATACGTCAGATATTGCTTAGTTCCTTATTCATCATCTTGCCAATAAAGATTTCATTATGTTTGGAACTAAAATGTACCCAGTAAAAAATATTTACCTCTCAAGAGTCCATTAGAGTTTTGGTGTCCATGTGACACAGATTGGGCCATGAAAAGTAATCAGTGCAACTTAGAAAGTGATTTTTCCGCTCATTACAAAAAAAAAAACAAGACTGATCTCTGCCCCCGCTCTTGCCTGAAATAAAGACATGCTCAGCATGGATGCCCTGATGGTAAAAGGAGGAAAACCACAAGCTGAGGGCCTCAGAACAAAAAAATCAGGACTCCCGACCACTGCCACACCAACCCTGGGCTGCCTACCTTCAGGCTTCCTGTTACCTGAGAAGGATCATCTGTTTGATTAAGTTGCTGTAGTTGGATTTCTGTTTCACGTAGCCAAAAGCAACTGGCATGGTGTTTAGTATAACTGTTAGGACGTCTATGACAGAAGATTCCTTCCTATAATTGTATTATGTATAAAATAAAATACCAAAAGAGGACAAAGACTTTGAACAGTAAAATAAATTCGAATGCACTAAGCTAGTCTACAGTCTAATGTCGTGGATAGTGAGCAAAAAGAAAATTAAACTCAATTATAATACCACAAAGATGAACCAAATCCTACCCGGTATCGGTCAGGAACATGGCCTTGTAAGATGTAGGGTATGTCCTCCATGCACAGTCCTTCTTCTTCCTCACCCAGTCCCATTGAATCACACAGAATAAATGGCAAGCAGTTGCCATCTTTCCCATCTTTAATCGAATATGTCCTGTACTGCAGAGGGAAAAAGGGCAATTTATGAGATGTTGTTTTAAAAATTGTAATTTGAGATGAAATCGACAGGTAATAAAGGTATAAGGCTTTCAAATCTAATGAACTTGGACGAAGAAGCAAAGGTTGGGTGACCTGGCATTTGCTCACCTGTTCAGATACTCTGGTTGTATCAAAGCCCAAGCCCACAAAAGCCTGGTTGGTTACATAGCCTCGGAAAACAGACTTCACTGAGTTGAAAAAGCTGGACTTCCCAGCTCCAATCGGACCCAGAAGTAGAATTCGGACTTGAGGAACCAGGTTTCCATGTGGTTTGTAAGTTCTTACGGCAGAAAATAAGCTCTCCCTGAGCCTATTTAGACATAATTTTCAAAAGTAAATAGGTAAATTTGCAAAGACCTTCCAATACATTTTCCTAGAATTCATATTCTGTTCTTATCATTTGTTTTTTATTAGCAAACTGATTTCTTATATAAAAAACATTTAAAAATACAAAACAGAAAAACAAAATAAAAAAATACATGAAGTCAAAAAAAAAGAAAAAAATATATATATGAAGTCATTCTGATCTTACCTTACTTCAGATCCTATAGTAAAAGAAGGTAAAGCAAAAACAACACTTTTAACTAAAGCCAATCATACATAAAACCTTTCATACTTAAGCTATTAGACCTATTGAACCTAGGAATAAATATCAGCTAATGTTAAACATGGAACTGAATTAATAAAAAATTTCAAAAATCACGTGTAACTTTTACAATTTATGGAAGTAGATGATTTCTAAGATGTTATTGTTCACAATAGATATTCCCCACTTGCCAAAAATAGTTGAGACTGTAAATGCAAGAATTCTAAGCAAAATCACACACATGCAGCCACAATTATTTTCTTTCAAATATAGATAACATGAGAAATGTCTTCCTTTTAGTCAATGTCCCTTTTTTTAACATTACAATTATCAAATAGTTCTGTCTACATAGTGAAAGTTTGCTCTTTATCATTCACAAGGTATCTGTAATAAACTACACTATCAGTTTTATTGATAGAGCCAATGATACAATAAGTCTAAGACAATAAACAGAATAATAGAAGATTTAAAACACTGACTTACATATTGGCTCCTTCTATCTTCCTTTTGTCCAATAAATCTAGGGAAATCACCAAAAAATAATGAAGATTAGAAGTTGGTGGAAGTTGTTGAAGGACTGGCTGATAGGATGTATGTGAAATACGTAAATAGCCTTTCATGAAAACAGTGCAGTATATTGAAAACCCAGTAGAGGAAACTGGAAAATCCCGTTACCATCATCCACTTTAGACAGGCTAGAGCTGGAATCAAGGTGGACCACTGAAAGACTGTGGTGCCTGTCCATGGAACCCTGCTGCCTCTTGTGGTTCCCCAGCAATTAGAGGATACAGAGATGAGGCTTGAATACAAATGTGTTGCCATTTGCAACAGGAAAACAAGAAACAACACATCTTTGCTCTGACCTAATTACTCAAGAATATTGTGTGGCTCTGAACAAATAGGAGTTGGGGTGGTGTGGGGTGGGGGGTAGAGGAGGTAGGAGTAGGTGAGAAGTAAGACTTGGAGGCATGGCCAGGTTAAGGAAAGACTGTGAATGTCCCCCCCCCCAAATATTTTCCCCACCGTACCCCAATAGTTCAGAAAGGGATAATGGGCAGGCACACAGAAGAAAAAACCACAAGTGTCACAACTTCTCTGAAACCTATTGTTCACCATTGGCTCTAAGGGGTCTGAGGAATTCATTTGAACCAATGAGATGCAAGTCCAGAATTTCAGCTTTTTGGGAAAAAAAGACACTGTTTTACCAGCAGATTTCTAATTGAATGAATTAGGTGTAGCAATGTTGATAGTTCTCTAAAATACAGAAGAATAATCCTGTGTGGACCATTGATAAATATGGCCCTAAATACCATAACAAAAAAAACTTTATTAAATTATTGGAAGTAGAAATAGCAAAGGCTGCATTCTATGACTATAATATAACAAAACTAGAAATAACAAGTATAAATAGGTATAAAAGCAACTACTTTGAATTTAAAAAGGCACTCTTAATTAACTCTGATATCCAAAAAGAAACAAAAAAACCAAAAGTGTGTGTGTGTGCGTGTGTATATATAGATAAAATAAAAATATAAACCCTTCATCTCAAATCTGTAAAAAGAGCACATTCCACTAATAAAAGAAAGAGAAATGTTTGAAAACAGAAAATAAGACGAGAAAAGAATAAAGGAACAAGCCTTAGGACTATAAGCAGCAGAAGCAATCAATAAAATTAGGAAGACAAACTTTAAAAGCTGGAAATTATAAATTAATACAGTAATTGATAATTTCTTAATGTAATATAAGTAAACCACTAACTACTCTATTCAAAGGAAGCCAGCCCACAAAATGCCAAACCAAAACTCACAGTGTAGAATGGCTACACATTTTCAAGCTGACATTAAACAAGCGTTGTAGAAGATGTAGTGATGAAAACTCTTATCTACTACTTGTGATAGAGAAAATGGTACAACTATTTTTGAAAATGTTGACAGTATCTATTGAAGCTGAACATACATATATCCTATCACCCAGGAATTTCACTCATATATATTTTTCAAAAGATATGTGTGAACCAAAAGACATATAAAGAATATTTATTAAAACATTATTTATGGTAGCTCCAAATAGGAAATCCTAAATGTCCATCAATAGTGATCAGATTAAAAATATGTGATGTATCCATACAATGAAATACTGTATGAAAATGAAAAGGAACAAAATTACTGCCACATTCTGTAATATGAATGAATCACTAGGGTGGAAGAAGTTAAAGCAGATGGCTTATAACCCATTCCCTCACATTACTGACAGCACTCTCGGGGAAAGAAGGAAGACAGGTGATCCAATCTAGTTTCTTTATAAATGTGTGAATAACTGTGCCTTCTGGTAAATAGATTAAAGATATTTGCCACAAGGAAGAGAACTTATCTCTAGAACATCCTGACGGGTTGTCCATGGTTAAGAATTCCTTAGAGTAAATAAACCCAGATTCTACAGAATAACGAGGTATATTGCTTTCTGGAAAATGTCATATCAGCAAAGCTATAAAATTAATTTGTTCTATAAATCTAACCACTTTCCAGTATTGAAGGTAACCCACAAACTTCACTTAGAAACCCTGTCTGTTGTTTTGAGCCAGGAAGGCTACGTTCAATATGGAAAAGAAGGCTCTGGGGAGCGATGCCAAATATCCTGGTACTCTTTCTGCTTTCTCTGAGATTTTGGATTGTCTTTATTCTTTTTTATAGGGGTGGGAGGTGGGGCAAATCATTTGTAGAGCTAACACGTATCTGCAATGTTGGTATGCCTTTATTCTTGAAATTATTGATATTTGGTAAAATCACTGATGAGATTTTATAATCTAATCCCTTGTCCTGTCTCAATATCATAAACATAATATTGAATGAAAAAGGCCAGGCACAATTAAGCACATATTCTCATTTGTGCTGTCTATCTATACGAAAGTGCAAAGTCGTAAAAATTCATGTTGATACAAGACAGATGAATGGCTACTTTTGGTTAGTAATCACAGGGAAGAGTCTAATAATCTTTCTTCACTTGTATAGAGGTTATGTTCAATTTGAAAATGTTTGTCATTAGTTACATATATTAACTGTGCACTTCTCTGTATGTGTTTTGCTTCTGTTTTAGTCTTCTAAACTGCTCTAGCAAATACCATGAGATAGTTTGGCTTAAATAATGGGAATTCATTTGCTCGTGGTTGGAGTCCAAAAATGTCCTACTTAAGGCATCATTAAGGCAATATTTTCTTCCTGAAGACTGGCTACTAGCAATCCTTGGCTCCTCTGCCAACATGGCAAGGCACACAGTGTCATCTGCTAGTCTCTTCCTTCACTTCCAGATTTCATTGCTTTCAGCCTCTTGTTTCCATGGCTTTTTGCCATGGAAATTCATGCCGTGTTGAATTTCATTCTCTTATAAAAGATGCCAGTAATAGGATTAAGATTCATCCTGAATGAGACAGGACAAAACTTAACTGAAGTAAGCACATCAAAAAAACTAACTTGCAATGGGTATCACACACAGGAATGGATTAGATACAAGAACATGCTTTTCTGAGGTACCTACAGCTTCATAGCACCACAGCTTCAATAAAAAGTTTACTTAAAAAAAATAGGGAGAAAATGAGGGATATGGAATAGAGTTATGGATATTCAGCAAACAGACAGATAACTGACATCCATGGGAAGATCAAGAAATATGCACTGAGATATAGAAATATTAGACAGAAAAATCATAAATATATCTGAAATAAAAGACAGCTGAAGTCTACACATTAAGAGACATGTTATTTCTCAAGGAAAATTGATCCAGAATGGTCAACATCAGGAGATATCCTAGTAAATTTACCAGTCTTCAACAGTTAAGTTTGAAAAGAAAAAAAAATGTTTTGGACAGCCAGGAAGAAAGATCAAATTATTCACATGGGAAAACATGCATACGTACGTACACAAATAACAGCTTTGCAGCAACCCAGTGCTGTGGAAATATTACAAAACCCCAAAGAAATATAGCATCATACAAGGATTAAGTACTCTGATAGTCATTAAAGTATAAAGGCCACAGACAAATAGTGTGGAATATGCAAATACATGGGGAATATTGCTCACAGTAGCCTTTCATTTAAATATGGAGATACAAGCAAGTTTTTCACAAAGAGAAATGAAACTGGACAATACACAAGGACTTGTTTGTGTTCAGTGATAAAGCAACCAGAAAATGAGAAACCACCTTTTGACAATCAGATTAGTAATAATCTAATTTTTGACAATATTAAACATAGGCAAGGACATTGGAAAAGGCATTTCTATGACACTGTTGGTGATTATATAGACCACTGAAGCTTTTGAAAGGTGTGTATCAAAATGCAAATATATATCATCTTTAAGCAGCAATTTAACTTACATAAAGAGGTGTTTTTGTTTATAAAGTTATACGTATAGAGATATTAAAGCAAAAATTGGAAATAACTTGCCCTCTATTAGAAAAACAAGTGAATTAGTTATTGTCTTTTGAAACAATGAGAAACTGCAGCAGAAGTAACCAGGAGAAGTTCAATAATCAGGAGAAGTTCAAGCTCTGGCTTTTTTCCAAGATTCTTGCAATTTTCAGCTTTACTTTTCTCACTTCCTTTTCTTTCTCTCTCTCCCTCACTCCTTCTTCCCCATGCTTCCACCTTCTCTTCCTTCCTTCTTCCCTCTCTCCTTTTCCTCCCTGGCAATAGTCCGTGATCTTCAGAGAAACAGCGCCAACAGGACATATGTGTGTGTGTGTATACACACACAAACACATAAAGGTATCCAAACACATACACACACATATATTTGAAGAGATTTTTTGTTATAAGGAATTGACTCATGCATCATGGGAGCTGTCAATTCCAAACTCTTTAGGACAGGCTGAAGGGTGGAAACTTTTAATAAAAGGGGTGCTAAATGGCAGTGCAATGGTGGCTCAGTGGCAGAATTCTCAGCTGCCACGCCGGAGACCCAGGCTCAATTCCTGGTGCCTGTCCATGTAAAAAAAAAAAAAAAAAAGTGGTGCTGAAGTCCTTACTCCAAATCCCCCAGGGGAAGTGTGCTGGCTAGAAATTCTGGCAAGAGCCAATGCTGAAGTTCAGGTAGAAATTTTTCTTTGACCTCAAAAACCCTCAGTTCTAGGTTATAATACCTCCAACTGATTAGGTGAGGAAACCATCCACATTCCTGAGGACAAGCTCCTTCACTGAATGTACATGCAATCATCTGACTATAATGCAAATTCCTTTCATAGTAAAAACAGGCCAATGTTTGACTAAGCAATTGGACACCATAACCTAGTTAAATTGGCACATGAAATTTTTCAGCACATTCCTCACACCTCTCTCTCTATATATATATTATATATATTATATATATTACTGTGACGATAGATATTTGTGATAAGGTTTCAGTCTGGGTCATCTGGAGATGGAACAAGTGAAGAAAGTCAGAAAGAAAGTTAAAGCTTTAAACATGATTCCTTAACGACATGAGTCAGCTTAAACCCACTAAAACATGCAGAATTCTATATAGACTTGTCTGATCAAACCTACCTTCACATCGAAAAACCTCACACTCCGTAATAGTGGTATTATATGAGTCAGGTAGTCCAAGGTTCTCATTTGCAGCAAGGCTCACAGAAAGCTGTTTTCTACCTAGATCGATCTTGAGTAAACCATTGCCATAGGTTATGGCATTATTCCTTATGTACACAAATTCATGGAATTCAAACGATCTTACTTCAAATTCTGAATTTTGAACATCTTGAAATGCAAAAAGGATAATGGAATATTTCTGATGACTTTGGTAATTCTCTTGAATATAAGCCCCAACAACATAATTTTCCTTATAAGCCACTGTTACGGTAGGTCCTTGATTACTGCATTTCTCAAGTAAAGATTCAGTAGAGAATGCATGGACAGTAGCCTTATAGAGAAGGCTAAACTGCTTTTCTCCGAAACAGTTTCCCAGTCTCTTTTGTTGCATCCATGTCAAATGAGTTGTCACTGCCATACTTTTCAATCTAGTGGAAAATCAAATATATTTTCTATTAGATATCGAAAAACAGATGATATGTACTGTCATACAAAGCTTGCATTTATTATGTCTCTTATTTACATTACGTAGGAAATAGCTTAGAGTGAACAGACAGCAAGAAAAAAGCGTTAGCTAGTTTTAATTCTAAACAATTTTTTTAACTCAAAGGAAAAAAGATTCTACTGTTTGCAAGTAGCAAGGAAACAATGGAAAGTAACAAGCCATTTACCTGTTTGTAGAATCTGTACAAGGGTGGGAGCTGAAAGTAACTGCTTTTTGAACAGCTAGGCAGGCTCAAAATGGGACCAAAAATTCTTCAGCAAACTTGAGACTTTGGTAATTCACAGAAACGAAACTGAAACTCAGTATGAGCCAGCCCAATTGGCAGCAGGCCAACTTCTCTGTGTAAGAACATAAAATGATCTCCTAATATTAAACAAAGTCATATAAAAGGAATATCAGGAGAATCAAAGAATTGTAGTCAGAAGGAAAAATAGGTCAACCATTTCACTACATTTTTAAGTCACTTTTAAAAGAAAATTCGATGTTTTTTATATGGAAATGCAAAATGTTGTTTTTTCTACCTCCAAAGCACGTCTCAAATCCATCCACTTTTCCTAATCTCTCCTATGAGTGTATTCCAAAGCAACATATTTCCTTATGTGAATTATTATAACAGTCTTCTAAATTAGGTCTTCAGCTTTTCTGCTTGTTCCCTCTCCCAATTCATTCTACTCACCACAGCCAGAATCAGCTTCATTTGCAGGATATAAATCAGATCATGTCAATTCCCCTAAGAAAGCTCCTTCTCCAACTTCACACTGCTGGGGTCATAAATTTGCATCCTAAAGGCTAAATGTAACCTGTAAACCTGCAGATTTGTTGTGTAAGGCCAACACTATTTGTGTGTGTGTGTGCAATTTGAATGATTTTACAGGGGGTATCCATTCTGTTATTCCCTATTGTTCTTACAATTCTCCTGTTTGCCTTATACCTGACTGGTTCTAACAAATTTAAATTACTTGCCTGGTCCACAAAAGTACTTAAATTTTTGACCCTATTATAAAACAATAGCAAAATCAAATAAAAAATTTTAAACAGGTTTTGTGTATTAATTACTTAGTTAAATGAGTCCATAAGTTAGTATACGCTTATTATTTGTCAAGCACTTTGCATGTACCTTATTTATTCATTTCAATAAACTTATGAGGAAAATACCGATATTATCTCCAGTATTCAGTTAAATAAACTGCTAAATTGGGAGTTAAAGCATTTGCTGGAGGCCACTCTAATACTAACTACATGGCGTTAAAGATTTGAACTATAACCTAAATGAAAACAGAGTGATGGTGGTTTCACACGTATATAAATTTTTCAGAACTAATCAAATATGTGCAAATTATTATATATCAATGATACCTTACCATAGCTGTTAAAAACAATAGCAAAAACAATAAACAAAGTCCACACTTGCCAAACAACAAATTACTCTGTTTTCCTGTATTGTAAGAAATTTCATAATACAGTTAATCTGCCTGGCCATAGGTTAAGGACAATGTCATACATAAAAGGATGTAAATAGTGTATTTAATTAGTATTAAAATAATTTCATTAATATGAAAACAATGTAACAGTGTAAGTAGACCACATCTAAGAGATCACTGACCAGAAATTTGAATAGAAGCCCCTTCGTTGAAGTCATTAATTATGTATTAACTCCAGGATCTCTAGCTATGTGGGGTAAGCTTCCTATTTGTTTTGTAAACCTAGATCACTTATAAATTCATTCATTTTTTTCTTTCAACAAATACTTATATTTGAAATATTTTTATTGAGATGTCTTCATGCACATACAGTCCATCCAAAGTATACAATCAATTGCTCACAATATCAAATACACATAGTTGTGTATTCATCACCTTGATCATTTTGAGAGTATTTGCATCACTCCAGAAAAAGAAATAAAAAGAAAAAAACATACATCCCATACCCCTTACCCTTCCCTCTCATTGACCACTAGTATTGCAATCTATCCAATTTTTTTACCCCTTTCCCCACCTCCTATTATTTATTTATTTAATTGTCCTTATTTTTGACTCATCTGTCCATACCCTGAATAAAAGGTTACATTTCAAAAGCTATATAGTTATATAATTGTCTTCAGGAATCAAGACTACTGGAATACAATTCAACGGTTTCAGGTTACTTCACCTTAGCCACTCCAATACACCATAACTAAAAAGGGATATCTATTTAATGCATAAGAATAACCTCCAGGATAGCCTCTCGACTCTCTTTGAAATCTCTCAGCCACTGAAACTTTATTTTGTCACATTTCTCTCTTCCTCCTTTTGGTCAAGAAGGCTTTCACAATCCCTTGATGCTGGATCCTGGCTCATCCCGGGACTTCTGTCCCATGTTGCCAGGGAGATGTACACCCCCAGGAGTCATGTTCATGTAGTAGGGAAGGCAGTAAGTTTACCGGCCAAGTTGGTTTAGAGAGAGATACTGCATGTGAGGAGCAAAAGAGGCTCTCTGGGGGTGACTCTCAGGCCTAATTTTACATAGGCTTAGCCTATCTTTTGCAGGAATAAGTTTTAAAGAGATGAACCCCAAAATTGAAACCTAGGCCTATTAAATTGGTTGTCCCCACTGCTTGCAAAAATATCCGTAATTCCCCAAAAGGGGAAGTCTCATATTTCCTCCTTTCTCCCCAGTCCCTCCAGGGGGCTTTGCAAATACTTTTTTATCCTCTGCCCAAATTACCCTGGGATGTATCAGGGCATCACACAGACCAGTACAATACAACAAAATCTCAATCTTTATTCAAGATTCTATGTAATTAGGGTGTTCAAATAAACTGGCCATACCAATTAAATTAGAGAGTGTGCTCGCAAAAATATAAATTTTGCACCAAATAAACATCTTTTCCTTTGATCTCACACAGAAGTTGAAGTTTTAAAATATAGAGCATATTGTCCTTTACCCCATATTCTGGTTTACCTTAGACCTATCCAGATCAGCTTCATTCATATCTCTGATTGAAGTCTGATCACTTTTTAAACTTTTTTAACAGTTGCTATATGGGGTAACCCTAACTTCAAAGCTTCAGCGCTCTAACTCTAAGCCTCAACGGTCACACAAATACCAAAGTTCCAGGGAATGACCAAGTTATACACAAATAGTTCAGCATCTCAGAATTTAGAAATAACAGTTACCACTCTGGAACAGATGTGACTGCTATAAAAGCTTACAATCTAGGACCATGTACAATATGCCCCAACCTGAAAACCTATGCTCTCAACTTCAATTCTCTGAGTTTGTATAATATAGTTAGTTCAGATGAGTGAAGCATGATGATATTTGTCTTTTTTTTTTTTTTGACATGTCATTAAACACACTATCCTCAAGGTTCATCCATCTAGTTGCATGCCCCACAACTTCATTCCTTCTTGCAGGCACTCAGTATATAGGACAGTTCCCCCTTCCATTCCTCAGTCCAGGTACTTTTAGGTCATCTCCATTCATTGCAAATCGAGAACAGTGCCGCATAAACACCAGTGTGCAAAGGTCCATTCATGTCCCACTCTCATTTCCTCCAGGTATACACATAACAGCAGGGTTGGATGTTTACTTGGCAACTCCACCCCTAGCTTCCTGTGGAACCACCACACTGCTCTCCAGAGGGGCTGCACAACTCTACTTCCCTACCAACAGTGAATTGGTTTCTGTCTCCACATTTTCTCCAGCACTTGTATCTCTCCGTTCATTTTAAACAGTTTTATTCACACATCATACAATCCAACCTAAATAAAATGTCAGTGGTTCCCGGTATAATCACATAGCCATGTTTTTGACACAACAATCTATATGAGGACTATAAGGGGAAGATACAAGACAGCTAAAAGGCAATTGTAATATCAGGTGAGATATGATTGTGATTTAGACTAGAGTGTGAGTGGTGGAGATAGTGAAGAACAGTCAGATTCAGAATGTCTTTTGGGGTTTAAAAAAAAAAAGCTAAGAGTATTTACTGTTGAACTGATGTGGAGTCAGGGGAGATGTGAAGATGAGGAGAATTTAGTGTGACTCTAAGAATGTTTAGCTTGAGTGCTGGGTAAAAGATGGGGCTATTTATTAAGCTGAGTATACTATAAGAAGATTCATTGAGGAAAAATTACGTGTTCTGTCTTCTACTGAAATACGGAAGTAGATACATAATGTTGGTAGTTGAAAATATATCAGAGACCAGGGAAGAGATAAAGTCTGGGGATTAAATTTGAGCATCATCAGGATCTAGATATATTTAAAGCCAAAATGAGTTTCAGTAAATAAGAGGACTCCTGTGGACCACGTCCTATTCTGCACCCCTGCCAACATTTGAAGTCATAATTATGAAAAATACCTACCCAAGGAAAACAGTTTTTGTGGCTCCTTAGAAAACTAAATATCAAGTTGCCCTATGACCTGTTAATACCACTACTTGGTATATATCCAGAGGAGTTGAAAGCAGTGACACAGCAGAAATTTGCACACCAATGTTCATAGTAGCATTATTCACAATTGCCAAAAGATGGAAATAATCTAAGTTCCCATCAACAGATGAGTGAATTTACCAAATGTGGTATATACATACGATGGAATATTATGCAGCAGTAAGATGAAATGATGCCCTGAAGCATATGACAAGGTGGATAAACCTTGAGGACATAATGCTGAGAGCAATAAACCAAATGCAAAAGAATAGATACAGTATGATTTCACTTTTATGAACTTGGTATAAAATACAAGGCTTAAAATACAGAATATAAGGGACCTAGAGATACAGAGAAGCTAGAGATGGTTGAACTGTTGGCTAATGAGGTTGAACTTAAAAGTAAGGGAATGGATAAAAATGAAGGCAGTTCATTACTGAATCTATAAGTAACATTGACAAATTGAAGTTGAACATGATTGAAAGGGGTTGTATAGAGCCATGTATCCCACTGATTAACACTACGAATATAAATACATTCTTGCATGAACTACCTCAAAGGTATGAATCTTGTGCAAAGAGTAAATAGTATAGAGGCTTAAGGGAGAAACTACTATTCCTTGTTTTGGGCTATTGTTTAATTGGAAGATATCAACAGTACTGAAGTAATAGCAGGGGTAAATAACAAGAGTTAGGGTAGGTTTGGATTTTCCATTTGATGAGGTGTGTTTACCAGTTATTTTTCTCTTGGAAGAAATGAAAATTGTCTAAAATTGACGAGTTGATGATTATATCAATAAGTGAGGATAATGTGAGACAGGTACTGTTGACATTGGATATTGCATATGATGCTCAATGGGTATAGGTGGCTGAAGTATACACGGAGAAGTAGAACGGCAAACTGTGGTGCATCCATATGACTGAATATTGTGCTGCTACAAGAAGGAATGAAGTCATGAGACATACAATGATGTGAATGAAACTATGGGACATTGTGTGATGCAAAATAAGCCAGAAACAAAAAAGCAACTATAGTATGGCCTTGTTTAGAAAAGAAGAAGAAGAAATTGGGCCCCAGATTGTAAACTCACATTTAGTCTAGACCTGTAATTATTATTTCGAGATTTTGAGATGCTATGTTATATATGTATAACCTGATATTTCCCTGAAACTTTGGGTACCTGTGTGACACCTCAGACTAAAGAGTAGGAGTTCTACAGATCTGAAAGTCAACACTGTCACATACAATAACTGTTAAGGAAATTGAAAAAGAGATCAGGCTTCAGTTAGACATAAGAATGAAGGCAATCGTGTTGGGTCTTAGGTAAATCAGAATACAGGGGTAAGGAAGACACTATATTTTAGAACTTCACCTGCTCCATGAGATCAAAGAAAGAGAGGATCATTTTGTCCAAAACCTAAATTTTCTGTAGCACATAATCTAACACAAACTATCTGGATAGACCATTTAAATAATCCAAATGCCTGGAGGCCAGAATGGCAATGAGGGTTTGTAATTTTGTATTTTCTATCTTTTTTTCTTGTTTGCTCTTTTGTGTGTTCGAAATCAGTTTTCCTTCCTCTAGTTCACTTACTCTTTCTTCTGCCTCTTCAAATCTGTTGTTATGTGTTTCTAGTATGTTTTTATTTGGTCTACAGCAGCCTTAATCTCTGTGATATCTGCTATTTAGTCTTTCAAATTCCTTTTTATGCTCTTCTTGTGCCTTCTTTATCTCCTCTATGTCATAATCATCCCACTGATTTTATTTAGTAGAGTTATATGAAATATTTGACTAGTTGTTCCAATGTCTGTGTCTCCTTCTATATTTTAATATGGTCATTAGGCTGGGTTATATCTGTCTGTATCTTCCTATGCTTAGTGATCTTCTATTGCCTTCCAGGCATGTACATATCCTGATAGAGCTACATTGGAAGTTGATTTTCTTCAGTAGTCTAAAGCTTTGTATTTGCAGGATGGATGTGGAGCAGGATACAGGATGTTGGACTGGGAACAACAGTGCAGTGACGGGTTGTGGCACAGGTATAGGCACAGATCAGGGATGCTACTCTGGTGCCTATGAGTATGGGGTGTGAGATGCAGGGTTGTGGAGGTGTGATATGGGGACTGTGGAGTTGGGATGTAGCTCAGGCAGGCCTTGGAATGCAAGAGCAGGATGCAGTGTGGAGAACACAGAGGTAGAACATAGTAGGAGGTGGATGGGGTTGCTGTATGGATGCACAGGGGCTGGTGCACAGACAGGATGTGGGTGCATGGAGCATGGGGCTCGTGTGCATCAAGCTATGGGGTACAAGTCATAAAAACCGGCGCACAGGGAAGGCAGAGCGCAGGTGTCTTCTTATATAGGGGGAGGGTCCCAGGAGGCCGGGATGCAGATGTATGAGTGCGTAGGGGTGGGGCACAAGTCATGGGGGTTGCTGGATGTGGGTCAGGGGTGGATGACTGGTGCAGGTGCACAAGTGCTGGGATGGGGCTGAGACAGGGGTGTGTGCATGTACAGGGCAGGAGCTATGCAAAACAGATATGCGCATGAATACCTGCCAGGTGTGGGAGCAGGGTGCTTGTGCCATGGGGTGGGGCAAGGGTGTGCAAGTGAGAGGGGCAGGGTTTGGGGTGCATTGTCAAGAGGTCAGTGTATGGATGCATGGATACCTAGGGAGGATGCAGCTGTGGGAGTGCGCAGGTCTGTGGGGAAGGGCCCCTGATGTGTGAGGGTCTGGGGGTGGGGACCCTTGGTTGCGCATGCACATGGCTCAGGGGCAGCAGGCCAGGGTTGTTTCTGTGTGGGCTTGGGGTGGGTGTGGCCCAGATGAGCAGGTCAGTGCTTTCCCAGAGCTGGGGAGCATGGTCGAGGTGCTCGGGTGTGCGTGCCGCATCCGGAGGGACCAGGTGCTGATGTACGGGTGTGCAGAGCTCGGGCGGGTCAGATCAGGGCAGAATTGCATAACTGTGTGGGGTGGAGGCTGGTGTGGCCCAGACATGAAGGTGAGCACTCGCAAGCCAGACATGCAGGTAACTAACTTCAGGGGGCAGGGAGCGGTAGGTGGGGGTCGAGGAGCTGGGCACGGGTGTGCGGATATCAGGAGGGGCGGGGTGAGACTCTGCATTGCACAGGCAGGTGGATCAGGCTGGGACAGGGGTGCACACATGCGTGAGCCAGGGGTGAGCGGCAGGGACACGTGGGATTTGTGAGGGTAAGGGTGGGGTTGCTTGCAGCATTGTGGGGAGTGGGTGACAGGGTTCAGGTGCTTGGAGTGTAGGGGGAGTGATGGCTCATGGGGCAGGGGCGTCATACGTGAGGGTAGTGTGTTCAAGAAACACGATGTGGCTTAATGCCTTGTCCTGTCTCCCTGTCTGTGCACTCCTGATGGCTCTGGGCTTCCATTGCAAAAAGGGCGTGTTATGCTGTTTGCACTAGCTGGATGGTCTCTGGTTCTCTGCATATCAATTCTTCAGCTTCTACAACCAGCTTCCTCCCTATGTGGTATAAAAGACCCTCCCAGGTCACTCACACTCTGGAATCATCATCCCAGTCTCCTTCCTGTCAGTTCACTAGCTATTCCTTGGAGCAGAGGTGAACTTGACCTATCCTATTCCTCTATCCTTTAATTTTGTATAGCTTAATGTAATGCCTGGATACAAACCAGAATATATTAAGCAGATAATTTTAAAGTATTGGCAAATTCCCTTGAGGATGGGAGAAAAAATATGGAGCTATTAAATTTTGCCATTAGGGAAGCTCCTGATACTGTCTCAAACATTAGGGATTCCCAAGTCAGTAGACCATACCCTTGATCTTGAGTATTGCTCTTTAGAAGCTTATTTATGTAGCCTAGAAGGTAAGCCTACCAGTAGTTATGCTTAAGAATTACTTCCAGAGGGCCTCTTTTGTTGCTCAAATGTGGCCTCTCTTGCGCTCTCTCTCTCTCTCTCTCCCTCTCTCTCTCTCTCTCAGCCCAACTTTGCAAGTAAAATCATTCAAGGGTGACTGTCTCCCTGCCAAAGTGGTATGACTCCCAGGGATGAGCCTGGCCCTGGCACAATGGAATTGGCAATGCCTTCTTGATCAAAAGGGGGAAAAGAATTGTAGCAAATATGGTTATCAGTGGCTGAGAGAGTTCAGTCAAGAGGCTACTCTTACAGAAGCTTAAATTAGACATAGCTATGTATCATGGTTTGCCAAGCCCCAATCAAAACCACTCCTGCCAACCTTAAAGAAAACCTAGGACTTTATCTGAAATTGTACAAATGTTCCATGTACTATGATTACTTTCCAGAAACCTACAACCTCTATATGGGTTCTTAGGCCAGGTAAGTCCTAAAATCCAGAGGTGCCAGCCTCTCCAAAGCATTAACTGGTTCTATCCCCTACCCCATATTGTCAACAGCCCTTTCCAACATGAAAAAATTAAAATGGCCATAGCTCAAATACCCCTTAAGATCAGGAGAAAAGTCATATTGATGACTTTTAGTCTCCAAATTCTTGGAGTAGCTAGAAGAAAAAACCTAAAATTGTGGAACTGTAACCCATACGATAGTCTAAAATCTGTTTTATAACAAATTGTTTTAGTGTTCGAACAGGTGGATGACTCGTGGAGGCCAGTGCAGTTGCTATGAGAGATGTAGCTGCTTTGGATAC
Organism: Myrmecophaga tridactyla; assembly: GCA_004026745.1. Lineage (NCBI taxonomy): Eukaryota > Metazoa > Chordata > Mammalia > Pilosa > Myrmecophagidae > Myrmecophaga > Myrmecophaga tridactyla. The sequence continues at coordinate 1,831 of PVIY010001684.1, read as the reverse complement.
TGATGATCTTAATAGTTGATTATTTTTTTTCTAAATCACATTGATTTTCTTCATTTAAAGAATGAATGCCTTGTAACAAGGTTTCTCTGGTGAAGTTATAATCACCCATTCTTAACAAAAATATTAAAGTCTTTAAATTAAAAACACAATTACTGAATTTCAGAGAGGTGTCATAATTTTAATGCAGACAATCTGTCAGACTCTAGAAAGATTCCCATTTAAATACATTTTTGTCCTGCTCGAGAACAGTTTTTATGTTGGTGTGCAGTTTGAAAGTAATATGTACCCCAGAAGGCCATGTTTTAATCTTGATCCAATCTTGTAGGAGCAGCCATTTCTTTTCATCCTGATGTAATACTGTAGGTTGGAAACTTTTGATTAGATTATCTCCAGAGATGTGACACACTCAATTGTGAATGTGACCTTTTGATTAGATGGAGATGTGACTGCACCTATTCCAGGTGGGTCTTGATTACTTTACTAGACTCTTTAAAAGGGGAAACATTTTGGAGAAACCTCAGAAACTACAGAGCCAACAAGAGTGAGTGCTGACACAGATGCTGACATTTGGAAAATAAAGACACAGATGTTTGGAGATGCTTGGAGCCTAGCAGATGTCACCATGATATGTTAAGCAAGCCAGAACCTGGAGCCAAGGGAAGCCAAGAGATGAAAACCAGCCCTGGAGAAGCAAAGTGAGGAAGCACCACAAGAACAGAGGCTGAAAGCAACAGAGCCCAGGGGCAAGTGACCACCAGATACCAGCCATGTGACTACCCAACTGACACAGGTGTTAAGGTATCTTTTTCTGGATGCCTTAGTTTGGACATTTTTATAGGCTTAGAATTGTAAACTTGCGAGTTATTAATATTTCCTTTGAAAAAGCTATTCCAATTCTGGTATATCACAATCCAGCAGCTTACGAACTAAAACATTTGGTAAATGTGATCTAATTATTTCTTTCTTGAAATTCTTCTAGTATTGCTTATTTGTCAATCAAAGCTGTGGACAATCTACTTCAACTAAAGGATTTTTTTTGTCAAAGCATCACTGCCTATGTTTTGCAATTTAAATTGAAGACTGTCCATAGGAATCAATCTCAATGGCACTGCTATGATTGAAAAATCCAGTGGTCCACTGGATTTTTTAATATTATTATTTCAGAGTAGCAAAAGCACTTATTGAGGGATTTATGGTGCTGAATGAGAACACTTGTAAGTTAAGCTAACTGTGAGCCTACATCAACTTCGTTCTCCCTTTCCTTCCTCATTTTAGAGGCTGAAAGAGTAAATATGCATTTCCTGTGTTCTTTTGCAGCAAAACATGTCCATGAGACTCCATCCTGACAAATGAGATAGGGTTAGATGTCTCTGAAGAGGGTTTCCCTTCCAAGCAATATGACAAATCCTTATACAAAGAAAATTCTGGATCTTTGCCCTTCACCCTTCCCTGTTCTTCCTGCCTTGGACATGGATGTAAAACCCAGAGAAGCAACTATGAGGAGAAAAGCCAAATGCCAAGGATGATGGAGTGGGAATATATAAGGAAGATGTTTTAAAAACCTTTTCAATGTAAAGTAAAACATATACATAGAAAACTACACAAAACAAAGTTATACCAGAGATAAGTAAATGAGTAAACAAAACAACAAAAAACAATTGAGAGAACAAAGTCAAAAGCTAGTTCTTTGAAAAAAAACAATAAAATCAACAAACCTTTAGCTAGAGTAACAAAGAGAAAAAGAAAGAAGATACAAATAACATCAGAAATAAAATGGGGAGCATTACTACCAACTCCTCTGAAATGAAAGGACTATAAGATACTATGAACA